>CAKKXW010000004.1:74725744-74910914 GCA_920937365.1 Sphaerophoria rueppellii | reverse complement strand
CAACCAGTTTCAAAGTGGAAAATTTCAAAATTAAAACTGGAGGTGAGGAGTTAGCCAATACACAAACCAGTTATTGGCTATCTCTTTGTCAGTTTGTGAAATAAAATGTCAATTTAATTTGAACACCTTACGATCTTAACTTTTTTTTACGATCTGCCTGAGATAATAGTCCTTTTTTGTTGTTTGTTTCAATAACTTTTTTTTTTTTTTTTTTTTACCTTTTCATTAATTCAACTTAATTTGATTTACAAAATTTACAAAATAGACAAAGTTCTCTAACGAATCTGTTTTCATCATAAAATCAGCTAACATCACAATTACTATTGACCATCAAAAACTGGATCTTCGGTTGTCGCTAACGCCGAGATTTGAGAAGTTGGAAATTCGAGTGGAACTTTCTTATATGCAGGATAGAATCTTACAAAGCAATGAGAGACTTCGGAATGCCAAAGGATTTTGGAACCAGTTTGAACCATATATGTACCTTCGAACAATGTAAAGTGAAATTAACCTTTATTGAGAGTCTAAATACATTTTTCTTACGGTTCATACATATACATAAATAATGTATACATGTTCTTTTTGCCGTATGATGTATATGCATTTCATTAAAAGCTAAGAAAATGCATCTATGCATTCATTCGAGAACACAAATTATTCAAAACGAAATACAGGGAATCAATTTGAAATCTTAAAACTCTACCGCAAAGCGAAGCCTTGGGCTGTAGTTATTTGTTGAGACTGTACCTATGTATATTTTTCATACACAGATTATGAAATCCTGCACATCAAAAGATTTTCGTTTTAGTGAGCAATTTATATTGAAGTTCGTGTATACACTTCTTTAACGTCCAGTAAGAGTGTTGGTGAGTAATATATCCATGCTTCGAATGTCCAGTTCCAGTGGCGTATGATCTAAAGGTAAACTAGTGGTTATTTTTACAAGAGGCAAAAAATACGAGTTCTTACGTAGTTGTTAAAGTAGCAAACTGATGAACTCGACCCGCACTTGCCATCCACCTTGGATTGATAGCTACTTTAAGTAATTAAGAAACTAAATTTGTACACAAAATTGCTCTAAGAGATCAGAAATCTGAGATATGTATGTTAATCTCATCTCATGGTCATTTGTAACTGGATCATTCTGCTCTGCTCTTTCTCTTTCAAACACATTTAAGTTAGTTTTGCTACGATTTTTTTTTTTCTCAAAATATACAAAAATGTAATAAAGGTCATATCGAAGAACCGTAGCTAGAAATTAATATCATAAAAACGAACAAAAAAACTCGTAGCGAAATAAACAAGGATGGGTTTCATTGTTTCAAAGAGTTGTTCTAAGGGTTCCAAAACATAAGATGTTGAGATAAACACATCTCAAATCTCTACAATCTACAAATCTCTACAGCAATTCTGTATCTGTTTTAGCATCAACAAATCTACAGGAAATGATGTGTTATAGAAATTACTTACATATCATCCCTAAATATAAAAATAATTTAGTGAACAAATAAATTTATTTTTTTTTTATTGTCTCTCTCTTACAAAAAATAAGAAAACATAAAACGCGATTCTTTGTATTCATAATTTATTTCCTAATTCGATGGTTAACAATGGTTGTACAGACGGGGAAAGACAAATGGACAAAATCGTAGCGTCATAATACCATGCTTGTAAAGTTTTGTTTCTATTTTAACATACATATGTAGCTATAAGCTATTGTTTTACAAAACCGATCAGCGGAGGATAAAAGTTTTGAGCAGGAAAAAAGGAATGGTGCTAAAACCCAAGTTTTCTATGAAATTCTTTGCTTAAAATGTCAAATTTATGTATTTTTTTCAGTTATTGTGGGTATTTTATGGTACCTACTGTAGGCTTTGGGTTTCGGCTGATCTTTTTCGTTTTCATGTATAAACTACCGTTACCGGTGATGTTTCTTGAATTAAAAATACATTATAGAAAACTACACTGTAAGATATTATTATAGAATGGAGATGCAGTTAAATAGAACGCAGTTTAAGACTCGACCTAGATATCTAATATAGTGTATTTTGCTATTGAAACGGTTCAGGTTTATATTTAAATTTATTATTTCGAGTATACTGAAGTTATCTCTCTACATTTTCATTTTGCTCGGAAATAAAAGGAAATGTTGAACAGAAACTTGAGGACATTTTATTTCAGAGTAAATGAAAACATGACCTTTAATTGGAAGACATTTGATTTGAAATCGAGATCATGTTGCATAAGGTTTTTTTTTTTAATTTTATTCATGAACATTTTTACAAAATTCTTACTTAATTTATAAGTGTGGGTACAAATATTCAGTAATGGAATGAAAGCTTGAATAAAAGTAAAAACAGTGAATATAATCATGATTTACAATTTTATGGAATATACACAACACATACATTTCTCAATATTCTTAGCATCAGAAAATGATACTTCGTTGTCTGGAAAAAAAAAAAAATATATATGAAGGGATTTACGCATGACTATATTTGGAAACTGCAATATTTTATTTATTATATTATTTCTTATTTAATCAAAATTCAAGGTATATTTACATAATGATCCTTCATAAAGCTAACGTTCGATTTCGATTTAAGTATGCATCATGTCTATTTGGAGTAATGCCCTATTGTGTACCTTAAGAAGAATAATAGACATAAACTTAGCCAAATCAGCAAAACTCTTACCCTCCATATATTTTTTAAACTGTTTATTCGTTTTGTATTTACATGTATGCATGTTAAGAGACTATCTCTTTCCTTATAGTATAAATATATCATTTTTCATCGAATTGGTTTTATTTCATAAAAAATACAACTTACCCTCAATGTTAACTTCGAGCCGAATATATCCTTTTATGTAATTATATTACTTTATTAAGATTAACATTACACTTTCTTAGGCAGTATTTAACGGTTTGTTTTTTATTCTATCTACTTTAAAATCATTTGCTTAATTGAGCTAGGGTCATTCGTGTTCATGAATCATTTTATATGTAAACGAAGTTAATGTATTAAATCAATAAACCCTTTAACACAACCGACGAGAAAATGGCTAATCTGATGGACTCTCTTTTTTTTTTTGTAAAATGTAAGCACATACACATAATAGTTAAAATGGCTGGTCTAAACATTTGAACAAAGATTTTAAACGGGTTTTGATTGTCTTACTGTAAGAATTCGGGATTTATAAAAGCTAATCAAATAATAAATTTTGTTCTTTTTTTTTACTGAGTTTAAAAACTATTATAATTATTGACACTTTTTTATATTTTGTATGCAGTAGAAAAAGAGAATGTAACCAACGGTCTATAACAAGCTTGTTAATATATTATTGAAATTTTGCATGTTAAATATGTTTGATTGAAAACACCTATCAGTTAGTCACTTCAAGATTAGCTCAAAATCTGTAAAAATGATTGAGACATAATTGATAGTGCTTGAACTGAAAAAAAAATAATGTAAATATGGTATTAAAGTATTGTTGAGCTCCAGTTTAAAGGGAAAGTAGCATGAAACTAACATTGAATACAAATTTTCCTTATTTTAATGCAAAGTATGTATGTAGATTATCATATTTATTGAGTATGTACATACACACATAATACTCAATAAGTATGTGGGTAGTTTTTAAACCCTGAATGACCGTGAAAGTGCTTTTCACTTGATGAGTATGTCACTTGAAATATATATTTTTGTTTTTCGATGTACATTCATTTGAATGCATATTTTTAAATTTCTTTTCAAAGTGCATGTCGTACTTTAAAAAGGAACCTACCTAGATGTAGGAAGAATATGATACGAGACAATTAGTTCCCAGCAAATAAATATCTTTTCAAAAACGCTGGGCTTTATTTTTGCACTTATTAATCTATGGTGTTAACTGTAAATAGTATAAATATAGTTTCTTATCTAAGAATCCTATATGACCGTCCTGTGGCGTACTTACTTATATATAATAAGCATTTAGGAAAATATATCTTTATTGCAAGGATCAACTATTAAATGATGAAATAAATATTTGGATGTTTGCAGTTGTTGCTTTCAAACTTCAACAAATACAAAAAATAAACTTGATTTTTGAACATAAAGAACCAAGGTCTATGGAAACTTTTTTCCATTAGACCTAATTTTGGTTTACTGAAACAATACTAAAATATCGAAGTTGAATAAAAACATTTAAAACTGATCCACGCGATAAGGAATGTATTCTCTACATTATGACGCAATTTGCAAACAACTTCGTTTGGCAAGGTAAATAATATAGGAATATATATATATATATATAGCATGATAGTTAAGAATTAAACTGATCTCTATTATACAGTGGATTGCTGATATTCCTTTCGTACAATATTATTTTGTCCCAAATTGAAGATGACCTTTTAATGTACCACTATACAGTTTATATATTTCATTCTAAAAAGCCAAATTATTTCAATTTTACCGACATACGTTTTTCGTACATTTTATTATACTGTTCTAATTTTCGTCGAAGTTGAAGTTGCGTCTTTCAGTTATAGGGTTTACAATTTCACAGAAATACACTATATAAGGTGTATCTATTATAGAGATCAGCAAATGTGTGTCCTTTAGGCATAAACACGAATCTATGTTAGTAAAATGTATAAGGGTTTGTGCTCAGACGTATAGGAAACAAAAAAACAAGGAAAATGAAGGCCAACGGAAAGGTTGGTGTTATACCTGTGCGAAAGTAGGAACTTAAATGTTGGATATAATATTTAAAACGCAGAAAGATGCTTTAGTTACAAGTATTAAAATAAAAAAATATTTAAAGGACACATCAACTTATTTCAAATAATGTTGGAACTATACAAAATATGTATATATATTGACCATAGATAGCAGCATGATGAAATTAAATTTAAGGTATGGAGTTAAAAAAATTGCTCTTTTACTTATTGAACTACATTAATTTTTATTTAATATTTTTCTGTTTAATGTTTCTTATTTTATCTAGATTTTTAAAAATGTTAACTGTATATGTTTTCCATTGTCTTTTATTCAAATTTTAACTATTTAGAGATCTCTAATGTTATTTTCATTTGTGGTTTAAGCATAATAGTTTATTCTTTTTTTACTTTTAGTGGCGTTGATTAAAGTACACCATTATATACATACATATATGTCTTATGTATACATATGCTTTATCTGAAGTTATTTCAATTGATTTTCAGAATAAAAAAATGACAAAGTATGGTAAAAGATTGATATTTAAATTATAATAATAAAAAAAATTGTGTCTCAATCACTTGAGTTACCTTTAGTTTGTTTGTTGATTTGAAACATATAGAATTATAGTTTTTCATAAGGTTTAAGGTCTCGGTTGAATGTCTTTTCCAATTTCGCAATTCAAAATATGTATAATAAGTTATTAAGGAGTTTTTCTTTCGGTATGGCTTAAAACGCACAGTATTTGACAAAAGGTTTTTTTTTATTTTGTAAACAACAACAACCGTTAGCTTTAAAAAGAATGTTTTGTTTAATAAGATGTGTGTTGGCTCAGAAGAGGTACAAATTTCCGTTTGTAACTTTTAACACACAAGAAAGAGTACTGCACAGCAGAAAGCTCTTATACGTTTTTAAGTTGTATGCAAATATAAATTTTAGATTCGAACCAACAAACGTGAAAAAGAAACAAACAAAAAATGTTCATGCTATTAAGTCATATTTCGATAGAAAAAAAATCAATACTGGAAGTAAAACATACCTTAATTATGATTTCAAACAATAATAAGTTATAACCTTTAATGACTATAACTTACGTAAATGATTGAAAAAAAAATCTTCCTAACCTAAAATAAGACATAAAAAATATAGTTCCTACATAAGTAGTCAGTTAAGTTAGAACATGAGGTTTTTAATAATGTTGATATTGAATTCCATTGCTAAATAAATAGTTCATAACGTCAAATTCCATGTCTAGGTTGAATATCTTACGAAAATGGATTGACAAGTTTGCATCTTTAGCCGACAAAACTTTTGTATTTCATGAAAACAAACATTTTTGTTTTAACTTGGTGTAAAAATGTATGAAAACCAATTATTCTATACTAATAAAAAACAGACAGCAAATCAGAGTAAATAAGAACCAAATTATGTCTTCCAGGATTAAAAGCACTATTTTGTTAGTTGACCATACTCATTGCAAAAAATGTTCCCGGACGTTTTAAGAATGTGTGTTTTGTAAAGTATTTTTTAAAAAATTCTTCAATTTATAGCATAATGTTTTGGCTATAATATTCACTTCTAAGGTTTTGGTGTGGGCTTTTGGCTCTAAAATGTTAATGTCGAAAAAGCAAAATAATGAACAAAGAAAATCTTAGTTTAAAGACGCAGTCTCTAAGAAAAAAATATGGCCAACCAGAAATTATAAAATTATAACTAATAAGAAAAATAAGCATGTACTTCGACTACTGGGTTTGCATTTACCATGATAGTGTACCTTTTATGTTATAATTTATAACAGAATTATAATTAACCCTAGATAGGAGTAAATTCCCTGTTTTCCTTAAAACATAATATCTTTGAATTTTCGCGTTAGTAATAAACATATGTATATATAACATATATATATACATATATACAAATGTACATAGCATTAGTTTATTGAAAATCTTTAAAATTTTTGTTTCATACAAATAGGTACATACAATAAAAATCAATCGCTTTTCAAATTGTTTTTGAGAAAAACTCATGACAGTAGTTTAATTTAACCATGGTTGCTGTTATTTAGCTTTTTATAAACCCCGTTTTCAGAATATTTTTGTTTATACATTTATCCAAAACTTCTTATGGTTTAAGATGTTTGTGTTCTATAAATTCAAAGAAACAATTTAAGAATGTTTGAAACTAAGAAGTATGTATAAATTTATGCTTTTCCCCAATCTCAATAAAAAATGTTAGCACTTTTTTTTATTTAACTTTTTCAAATTACCTTTTGAACTCAACAATATATCAATAACATGAACAAATCCGCTCTACTTATTAACACATATAGCACAAAGTATTCCACTCCGTAAAGAAATGTTCAATATAAAGCTAACAGTAGGTATAAGTGAATACATAACCTTTTCACATGTTTATTTATGGTTCACTTAAATATTCTAAATTATTTACAAATTGCTCTTTTTCTTTTATATGGAAACCTTTCAGGGCTTTTCTCTCCTTTTGTTTTGTTCATGCTATTGACGTTCATTTACACAGCTCATTAATCCTTTCCAATTTCATATAAAAGGTATATGCGTTCATAACTTATTTGTTCAAGACAAGATCATCTTTGTAGTTGTAATTATAATGAAAAGGATAACAACGGCTGCGAAGACGATGGTGACTCGGTTTTAGGATTAAACAACGATGAAGAGGAAAATGACGACACCGTTGTCAATGACGGTGGTGGTCCAATTAAATTCATTGGATATTATCCTCTGTCATCGTCACGAGCTTCAAAAAGAGTTCGCAGCCAGCTTTGGATCATATTCCACCAGCCGGCTGCGAACCCTAATGGTCGCTATACATCTTCGCTGCCCATTTTTAGTAATTCGAATTTCTTTTTAGCTATTTTTGAATACAGAATATCTATTGGCTGTGAATGATCATATAAACTAGGTGCTTGAAGTATAATTAATGCTGTGCCAAGTACACACGCAATTGTGAATATCCAAAGAAATAATCGATCCAAAACCATTGCAACATACTTCCAGTCTTCCTCAACCTGGAAAAAAAAGTGTGTGGTTACTGAAAAGTATGTTTAGTGCATTCAAGTCTATTCAAAGTATGTATATCCTTACTTATAAAAATAAATTTGTGTACATATTTACAATAACTTAAATCTAGATAAATTCTGAATTCTAATCAATTGGGAGATTGGGAACGGTTTTTCGTAGTTTCGAAGTTATCACAATTTAGAATTAAAAAAAAGAATTAATGACATTCTTTTTTTTTAATTCTAAATAGTGATAAGTTTCGAAATTATAATAATAATAATTCTTTTAAAAATCGGAAAAATATCTTCATATTCTTCTTATTTATTGTTGCCCAAGAAATTTTGTACTACTGGGCTGCTTTAAATTTATACAAACTTTGAATATAAAGTATATAATGCTCTAGTAGTAGCACCAGGCTGAATTTTGAGTGGAACCTGTTATTTCCGCTAGTAGTTATTTGCTCGTATTTTAAAAAGAATCAGAATAGTTCTGCCTGGCATTCATAGAAGCGCTGTTGTCGATTCTTGATGATGCCATTACTAGAGCAGTATATGTACAAAGATACGAAGTATCTTTTTCGACACTGGATAAACGACCATCAAAACGTTCATCTTTTCTTATTCGGGACCCACAAAGATTCCTTCTTTGACTTTGATATCAGAAAGATTGGGGAAAAATGGTTTTAAGTGCTTAAGACTCGTTTAACGGTTTTCACGAATATACCTCCCGCTCTTTAATTGGAAAATTTTACCTAAAATATTACAAAATTTATTTGGATTTAATTGAAACTATCTTTTAAGATAGTTTAAAGCCAATCAAAAGGCTAACTTATACGATTATTACAACAAAAGCGAATATTAACTTAGTACCAGTTACAAGGCAGCGTTATAATTTAATGAGGATGTAGTAAAAAAAAGTAGACGTGATAAAAATATATTTTATATACTTTTATAATATGTGGGATCATAGAAACCAACTTCAGTATTAATTGTCTTTGGGTAAAAGATTTTTTTTTATTTTTGTAAACTAGTGTAATTTATCAGCGTTTCCATGACCTTAGAAAGAAGGGACGTAAGTGCAATCGGACGATAATTGAAGGGAGAAGAAGATTAGCCTTTTTTGGGATTGGCTGGACAAATGCTGTTTCCCAACTGCTTGGAACGAGTCCAGAAGAATAGGATAGATGGAAAAGCTTACGCAAGGGTTTTGCCACCTTGGGAGAACACCTCTTCAGAACAATAGCGGGGATACCATCCGGACCAGCGGATTTATGTATGTTGAGTTTCTTTAGGACTCTCGCCACAGCACGAGTGCGGAAGAAGATTTGTCCCATGGAATCATTGACGCGCTCAAGAACAGGCGGGTCATGACAATCTCTGGCAGTGAAGAGTTGGCGGCAAACTGCCTAGCAAAAAGGTTCGCTTGCGTGAGCGAGCTAACAACTGAGTGTGTCATTGTCAACGAGCGTAGAGACCGAGGAAGAAGAAGAATTCTTCATATTTTTTACAAATGACCAAAAATTTTTACTGCCTTTGGGACACTGCAGTATTTTTTGCCTTAATTTTTGGTCATGTAAAAATTTGGTCTGCCGAATATGGGCATTGCAGGCCTTCCTGGCTTGTTTAAACTTGTTCCGGTTTTCCTCAGTTGGGTTGGCTCTAAAATACCGGAACTTTACTTCTTTTCCCCTGATAACCTCTTTACAGCTGTAATCAAACCATGAATTTTCCTTGGGTTTGATGCTTTTAACCCTATTCGGGATAAAAGTTTTCATTCCCAAAGTAATCATATTAGTTATCATATCTGCGCTGGAGTCTACGTCACTATCGAGGAAACATAGTGACCATTTAAAGATATAGAAAAAGTTGTTGAGACCGTCCCAGTTGGCTTTCTCGTATTGCCACACGGTTCTCTTCGGAGCTCTTTCTCTAACTGGATTAGCTTGACACGAGAAATTTGCAGATGTAATACTATGGTCTGATCTGCCTAGAGGCGTTAATACACTGATAGTGTATTTATCAGGGTCAGACGTAAGAAACAAGCCAAGGAAATTTTCCGCTTGGCCATTAATGTCCGATATTCGAGTGGGCTCGGTGACAAGCTGAGTTAGGTGGTTAAACTCAGCAAAGATCTCAGCACACATTCCTTCGGGTGTTGTCTGGCCCAAATGGAGAAGCCACGAAGAATAATTGTGTACATTGAAATCGCCCGTAATAACGATTTCAGTGTGAAGATACAGGGATACAATTCTTTGGATGGAGTCAGACAGAGCGTCAAATTCACGAGAAGTTGAAGCCCTGTCCAAATTTTGGCTTCGATAAAGAAAAGAATAGTGAATGATGTGCTAATTTATGGTGAACTTAAACCACATAAAATTGAAAACAGGGTTGGAGCAGCGTCCATATTGTAGAAGGAATTGGTAAGCGACATCAATCCTAATGTAAACGGCGAGACCATGGTGAAGGAAGAATAATGGCAGGGCAGTTTGTGTGCTTATATTTTGTGATCATAATATGTAAATATGAATACGTATTTTATAATCAGCAACAAAATTCAACTTCTTAGCAACTAAAAATTTTTGTTTCCAGAACGAAAAATAAAAAAAACGTTTGAAGATTCAATCAAAGATGTACAATACATATACCTCCACCTTGCATTACTGCATTAGTTTTTTATTTATATTAAAATTTTCTAATTACCTATTTATAGAAGAAAAACTTACACTCTCAAATTTGTCCTTGTTTTTCACATGTTGTGCTATGAATCTAGAGCCTTCTATAGTTTTTTCCATTTCTCTTGCGTATGGCTTATCAAACGTAGGACTTATATCGGCAGCACAGCAGCCAGGACTTATATCACCATTTCCTGATGGACTGAAAAGATCATCATCTCCACCAGGTAGAGGCAGTGCTGATGGTAAGGGTGGGTCACCAAAACATGGACCTATTATACCAGAAGGAGCTATTTCGAAACGATGTGTTGGAATTGCTGCAAATAATAATATTAATGTACATTAACTAGTTCAATCAAGTTTAAATGAGTATGTATAATAATGTGTTGTGTACTTGTATATATGTATATACAAATACATTTCTTTATTCTTATATTTTTATTTCCTATCGCTTGTTTACTGAAACTGAATATTCTATTCTCATACCAGTATTTTTATAGAAAAGCATCTTTTCGATTTGAAGTGTTATTATTATAGTGGAGTCAATGACGTTTTTTTCAGAAAGTCCTCAGAAACAGCTCTATATTGATGATATTTTGTTCAAATTTTGGATTTCATTTTATAATCCTTAAAATCAGAAACATTTCGTTTCGGGTAAAATATTGTTTTCCTATATTGTTTTAAAAAAATGTATGCTGTAATCAAAGAGCGGCGGGCTAAATAAGTGGAGTATGGACATGGAGGGTGTGGGTTGGATTGACTTTGCCATAAGGACTAATTAATTTTGAAGATAGTTTTTTCATGTTTATTGAATTATTAAATTTAGGTGGACTTTCTGTTAACTTCAATCACTTTATCTGATATTGCAATAAGTTTAAAGTACAAAAGTTAATGCATATTCTTTTTGTTTTGATTTGGTATTTTTGATATTTGATTATTATCTCCAAGAAACTATTGATCTTTGAACTGAATTCGTTTTTGTTTGTTATTATTTAACTACAGTGAATAGTTTTTCAATATAAAATTAAAGGCTGAGAAATGCTGTTAAACAATTACAATATTTTAAACCACCTTCACAAAAAGGAGGAGGTTCTTAATTCAATTTGATATATATTTTTATTTGTCTGTTCGGGCAGTACTACTTCTTTGTTGTATGGGTATCTTTGGAGTAAAAGAAGTGAAGAAATTATACATAAACTTAAGTTAAAATTAAAAAAGCAGGTCTACTTCCCTAGTAGAACCTTTTCATAAGCCGACACTAATTTGTTCTTGTTCTTGTACGAAACGCCGAACTATAGCGTTATCCAGGGAATCAATGAAGCGATACGAAAATAACAGCAAATTTTGTTGCCACAATAATTAAAATTACGCATTTCCTTTTTTATTTTCTGAAAAATAACCAGCATACGCCTAGTGAACTTTCTATAGAATGTTAATTCCAATATCTGGATAAATCCTGTTAAGCATTGTATAGACGAGCACGACGAATGAACGACGAATGAATGAAAAAAGTGCTTTTGAAACGTTTCAAGCAATATTTCTTCACAAATTCTCAATAAAACTATAGAAATATAGGTAATTTTTGATCTATGATGTATTAATTTACTTTTTCATCTCAAATCTATTAACTTATTCAGGTATGAAATCGGTTTTCTTTTTTATTAAAAACAATGTCATCAACAATTTTTTTTTCTGACTTCGACAACATTATAAAAACGAAAAAAAAGTGTTATTCTCAAAATTTATTATCATGTATAACGTTTAATCGCTTACCAGGTATACCATAGTCTCCACTGAACCGTTTTGTATCATAGTTAACGAATTTTTCTACGTCTGGGGGTAAATGAAAAACGTCGGTTAAAACTTCAGGCTGTTGTTCATCTTCATTCGGTTCATCCTTCTTGGGTCTTTCTATGCAAAGAACTTTCGGTAGAATTTGAATAAATAGTCTTTGCACCCACGGTGCCATTTTATGAGTCACGGGCGATCTACAAATAAAAAATAAATGTGTTATAAACAATCCCATCCGGTTCTAGTGCAGTATATAACTACATATACCTAAAGTTCACATTCAATACAGCAATTGTCACAACAACCGAGAGAGTAACCAGCATCATTGTAAACAGTAAATATTTGCCTAGCAATGGCACAGTAAGTGATGTCGGGGGAATTATTTCAGCGAGCAGTAGAAAAAAAACAGTCAACGATAGAAGGATACTAATGCAGAGTGAAATCTTTTCACCTGAATCACTCGGCAAATAAAATACAAGCACTGATAAAAATGATATACCAACGCACGGTATTATTAAATTAACGGTATAAAATAGAGTTTTACGTCTCAATGTCAGATTGAATACGATATCTAAATAAGGTTCTTCGCAACAACTATAAAATTTTTCGTTTCGTACTGCTGGAACTCTCATAATATCCCATTCAACTGATATATAGTAATCCTGTAGATCGATACCAACTTCGATGTTGTCAGAATCGGCAGTTTGTTTGAGATGACGCAAATCAACCTATAATGTTATCAAAAGTCAGTTAATTGTTGACAATATTAAAAGAATGTTATATTAAAGGCTGTTAGAGTCGAAAAATAAAAACTGACTTGACAAACATGGTCGTTATAATATCGATACTAATATTGTTTTATGTCTTACCATGTATCCATCGTAAGTCCATGAGCCAAACTTCATGAAACAAGTTTGTTCGTCAAATGGAAAGTATTCCACGTCGATCTCGCAAAACGACTTGTAAATAGCGGGCGGTTTCCAGACAACTTTGCCCGTATGATGTAAGATTGCTTTTGTCATTATTGTTACTTCATAATTGCCATCGGCACTAAAGTAGAAGTGTTAATTTGTAAGTGTTTTAAGTAATCTTTCAGGCATAATTATACTAAATAATATTTTTATTTTGATGATATATAGATGATATAAGAATTTTGCAGTCTTAAAGCTGATGTTTTTCTTATAAGCAAATAATCGATACCTTCATTAACAAAAAAAAAACAAGGACAATAAGTTTAGTTTAGTAAATCCTTGGACAAATGTCAATCTTAAAATACACATATGTATATTATACATAACAGACGTGTCGAAAAGAATGAGTTCATATTATGATACCGAAGAAATAATTCAAAATGATAAAAAAGTTTAGTTTTATGGAAGAAGCTTACTGTCAGTGAATGAATAATACATTCAAAAACATATCTTATTTTGATCTGTAGTAATCTATACTGTTTTATTTTCTTCCCAGAGGAAGTTATTGTAATGGGTCCGATTTTGTGAATATCCAATTTTTGCATATCTCCATGTTTCGAGGTCACTAGAATCCGAATCAAGCGTTTTTATGATGTAGTATGTGTGTGTAAGTGTGTTCGTATGTGCGTATTTGCGTTTATGTGCGGTACATTTTTTCAGCTCAATTATCTCGCGAACCACTCATCGTATTGTCATAAAATTGGTCTCATTCGACGCGGGTTTGTGTTTTTAAGAACTGATTATGTTCTTAGCGAAATCAACTTAGATTTTTGATTGCCATTAAAAAACCGCTAAGACAACCCTAAAATAATGCAAATTATGATAATTTCTGCAATAATTTCAATAATAGTGCAAAAAAATTTATTCAGGAGTATCATATACTATATTTGATTACTAGCTGACCCACCAAACGCTGCTTTGCCGTATAAATATTAATTTTCGTAAATACTAATCCAATTAGAAAAATTGCTTCAATAATAGAAAACTACAATATTCAGGAGCAATATAGGCTGTATTTTAGGTGCAGGGTCATAAGGCAGATGGCACCACTGTTATTCAATAAACTTAATGTTTTTCATAAAATCATCAGTTTTATGGAATTGTACTTTGAATTGACGTGCGTGTACAACTACAACGGGATGTATTGCCTGAATATTTTGCAAAACAACCAATGTTTTTACGTATTTTTCTACTCTGGGAAGTTAGTCGTGTGGACTCCATGGGTCGCACTGATATTTTTTAAGTTTTGTAATCTATGAAATCCATTTAGGAGGTAGAAATGTTAGCTATCGATCATAAATTAAATCAGATAACAAAAAGATATATATGTATGAACAGAACAACAGAACATGATAAACCTTTGAACTAAATGCTTATAAGAGATCATAATGTGACCAGAAAAACTCACTTATTATACAACACAATATCTGGCAGCCAAATATGTTCAGATGGGACATGAAGAGTATCAACGCCTCCGTAGTCATCAGGATTCCATTTAAGTTTATAATCGTTCCATTCCTGCAAAATAAAGTGTGTAATATATTATTCCTTGGAAGTTAAATATGGTCATGAAAAAAGATAGTCACAAAATGAGAAACATCTTTGATTCATAGCAAAATGTAATGCAAAAAAAACTTCAAAATATTGACGCAAGCCTCAAAACATTTCAGTTAAGTTGTTTAAAGTTCGACTTAAATGTGTGAAAATCCACACTTTTAACTCAACACATTTTTAATTTGTATGTCTATCTTTGTTCCAAATATATCCATTAAGATATTCACCTGTTCCACCCACACGTTTGTTGTCATAATTTGATTTTTTAAATTCTGAAAAATAAGAAAACAATCAAACATATAATTTTAATACCTATTTCTGGAACATGCACTCATGGAAAGAATTTTGTTCGTTCATTTACATTATCAAAACAGTATGTAAGCTAAGGTTGGTGGTCACATATTTTTGAAATAAATCGCGTGTTGTGTTTAAAAGTAAAAATGTATGCATATAAATATTCTAGATTGAAGAATATATTAAAGATACTTAAGAATTAAAAGTCATTCCTAGTAAACAAAAGAGTTTCCAATTGATTGCTGTTTACATGATGTTAGTTCTGAATAAACATGCAGACATTTAAAACTTATGATATACCTGCATGTGTAGATAGCACCATGTTATAGTAAAATGCAACGTTAACTAATACTTACAACATCTATCAATTGTGATAGTCTAAGACCCATTTTGACCGTTAAACGATCGGAGTTATTGCCAACTGGTCGGATTAACCTATTATAGTTACTAAGTAGATCGTCGTATAAACGTTTAGCATCAGGGTTGCCCAGCCCGCCGGTGGCAAAATGTAGCGCTATGAATAAAGCTGCAAACAGCAAGCTCCCCATCTTAGGCCAGGTCCACCCCTTTAAGAAAATAGAATCAACACTTATTATTAAGTTTTCTTATACTTGATCTTAAGCTCAAAAGTTAAATTATTATTGCTGGTTTACGTGTTTAAAAAGTTCATCATATATTATAAGTAAAATAAACTTTTCATTAACTTCATTTATAGTCTTGTTCCTATAGTTTTCAAAACCCAATAGATAACGATATCGGCAAAGGCGAATTCCCAAACAATTAATTCCTTACTTTAAAAATACTTTCAAATGCTTCATTATCTAGAGTATCCGTGCATATGACACATTAAGATCTCTTACTGGAAGTTAAATTTAGTTACCATTGTGAAACGTTTTCATGATTTTGCCAATTTGAAAAATACCAGTTGAAACATATAGTATAAGCAATAAAGTTAATGATTTTGTAAAGGCGTTGGCTTCAATCAGCTCTTTTACAATAAGAGAACATAACTTCCGTCTTAGTAAAATTTATACCTATTTGTCACCTTTCAACTTACGACTTAATCCTCGTTCATGAGAATTCATAATTTTTGTACAAAAGCTTTTATAAATTCAAATGTCAGCTCCTTAAAATCCTACAATTTTTTTCACTTTTCACTTCCTAATATGCTCAATTCTATAGTTATTGTATACAAATGACTTGTACTTTTGAAAACAAATATAACATCGGAAGAATCGAGTTCCTCATAATAAGACAATTTAAAAAATAAAAAAAATACCATTTTCCTTCATCCTCTGACTAGAATAAAATCAAATGCCTACGACAACGTAACCTATATTAATAAAACAAAATATAAATGAATGAACACACCTATGTATGTATATGTACGCTTATGAAATATGCCACACCCTTATGTCTTCAATGTTTTGTTTTCATTTTATAGAAGGCAATGAATTTAAGAGCAAGGAAGAGAAAATATCTTGCAAGAGAGGATACACAAATAATACTATATCCATTACATTACCACCTTTAACTCACCCACGACCTCAGACAAGCATTATTCAAACACTTAAATTGTCAAAATCATTCTTAAACTGGATTATCTTGTACTTTATAATTTTACAATAGTTGAATTGAAGGAATATGTAGGTATATGTGTGTGATTGGAAAGTAAAGCATTAAAATGCAAATAGATCCTGCAAATACCTATTCGTTTAAAAGATTTGTGTCCTTAAAACTGATAGTTGAAAAACAAAGTAAATAAACAAGTACTTTTTTATCACGAAGATTTTGTTTACAAGATTTGTGAATAACACCTTGAAACTGTTAGTTGAGTCTCTTCATATTTCGAACATTTATTAATGCATATATACAAATGAGATGAAACAAATTGTGAAAAGACAAACCAATCATTTGACAGTTTTATTGTAAGTTTTAATCACCACTAGTTCCAGCTGAAACGAATTGATTGTAAAATGGGTTGCAACATAATTACCTATTCGTTACAAAATTATCAATTTAAAAATTGTGCTCTCTATTTTAAGATGTTGGTATAGCACTACCTTCAGTAATTCTAACGAATATAATAATATTCTAATAATAATATCTTTGCATACTTTTGACAATGATCAGTTTGACAATTATGAACATCCTTGTAAAATAAAAAATAAAACTGCATTGTATATGTATTGTTCGCCCGTTCTCATAAAATTATGGTTGAAAGGTACTCACAATTGATTCGCAAGTCGGTGCATTGCCTGCAAATCACAGCCTTGCGTCAGTTTTCCCCCTACATCCGGATGGTGGTATTTTGTTCCTAATGTTAAATATTAGATTTTTATGTTATTATTACCAGATTTTCTCAATGTGCTGAATATTTTACGCGTGTATAAGGTGCAATGCGAATCAACATAATTGTGGTTAACCTAGACTATATAATAAGTTGAAGAGCTCACTTTAGAAGTTGATTTGGCAGAATTTAATATTATGGTTCTGCATCTGCTATGAAGACTCAATTCCAATATTGAAATTCCTTATTTATATTATGTTTCTTCATTCACAGTGTTGAAATGTAGAATTGAGAAATTTTTTTTGTTAAGCAGCTCGTTATTATTATTCGTTTTTTAATAATTTTAAGACTTCTACGTCTCGGATCAAGAGAGCTTTTAATGCAAGAGCAGTAAGCATTATAATTTACAGACGAAGATATTCGATGTGTTTAATGTATGATGTGCTTTGCTGAACAGAAGAAGCTGCAGCCTGTGTGTTATGAATTAGTGTTCGTGTATTTTTGCAGTTTACACATTTCTTGCTGTAATTCAATTTAAGAACAATCCTTTACAAATCGTATGTTTTAATTTCTTCAAATATAAAATTATTGAGCTGCATGAGTGTGTTTGTTTATTTGGATTATTTTAAAAGCTAAGGAAAATTGCAATTCCATAGATTTTACTTATTTTTTAATTCCACTGCTCTCCAAGATTACACGAATATTCTAAAGATTAATTATAATATTATTGTGAGCAATTATGTAAGTCTTTTCTTTTTAAAGATGTATGGCCGGAAAATATGTTTTTTTCAACTGTATATTTCTTGTAGAAGAAAAAGTGTTCATTAATGAGCGGTTTCATTTCAATGTTGATTTAAAGTATTTGTGGAAGTTGACAAAAACCATTGAAATAAGTATGTTTGAATTTTAATTGGTTTCGTTGTTTAATAATTGTATTTATAGTTGTTCTAATTTTCGTAACATAAAACACATTGCTATTTAAGATATGCATCGAAGTCTTACTTATTGTTGGCCATAAGTCTTAAATGATTTTAACAGAGCTGTTTGTTTGTACTCTCTTTTATACTTTATGGTATGTATTCCATTAATAGCATAAGATATCAAATGTTGAAAAAACAGCTGTTATATTTCTTATGTGTGAAAAGTAAAGTTTTCTTAAGTTAATTTTAATTTTTAGAGTCAAAGGTAATTTTTTTTTTTTTGATTAATCTGCAAACAATTTTAAACACCAAAGGGCATCTTGAATTGAACCACTGAAAATAAACAGAAGGTAAAGGTTTTTAGTCTCCTTGCACGCTTACCTATTAATAAAAAAAAGAAATCATTGCTGGATTTTTGCGAAATGGAAAACCTTAATAGTAATTATATAATGAAATCATCTTTCTTTCTGTTGACTATTTTCAAAATTTATTGGAATGGATGTTTATGTAGGAAATGATTGAAAAACTTGGCGCATCAATCGAAAGCTCAAGTATGTATTGACTGATGAAAATCTTCAATTTTATGAAACATTACAAACAACGAAAATCCTTTGGAGCAAATTTCAATAAACTCGTAGAAACTAATAAGTTAAATTTTGCTCTATCATACCCAAGGTATGCTTAAGATGGAAACGCATTTTTAAAATCATATTTGAACCCTGAAGATTATTCGCGAAAATAATTTGATCAAACGTGATAAATAAAGAACTCTTAAGCCAATCGAAAGTAGCACAAAACCCTAAAAAAAATATTAATTTGTATAAAAAGCATTTCCATTACTTCCTCATATAACTTATTCAAAATGTAATTTTAAATGTGTTGTGCATTTGGGCACATTATTAACTAATTTCGTATAAGTTTCAATAGTTATAGCTATGGGTAGATCAATTTATTCCTGAAGAAAAATTTTTTTTTTGATGAAATTACATTAGTTAGCTTTGTTTACTAAAGTAATTACACATACATTCATACACATATTTGAAAAAAAAAAAAAAATTTTAACTAACAGGTTTATCTTTTTTGGGGAATGAACTTATTTTAACTTAAGAAGGTTATAAGTTAAATAAAAAATGAAAACCATTGAATAAATAGTAATAATAAATAACTAAACAAATTTTAAAAGAAAAATTTTTTTTAATTAAAAAAATCTGTTTTTGAGTACCTATGTATATTGATATTCAGTACAGGAGTTACTGTTGTTCTTGATCATACAAGTGTAATATAATGTATGTATTTATAAAAAGGGTCTCTAAAATTGAATTTGAAAACTACACGTTTGATGGAAGTTTGTCGAATTATTAAGGTTCAAAGATCAAATGTACAGACACACATAAAGAAGAAATTGGCCGACTCATATTTTTTTACCTTCAATTATAATCCCGTCTTGTATCCAAATTTTACCTTCAAATTCTTAAACGAATCCCTTACTTGCCAAATGATGTGGGTAAAAGATACAAAAGGAAAGCCAATAATAGGTGTGTATTTGTGACTATCAAATAAAGTTAAGTAAACAAAATATCAAGGAAATGATCCAGATGCAAACTCGATTTAACTGTCAATTTTGATTTAAATTCAATTGCTTTCAGAAAGCAAACTGACAAATTTTGACATTTGTTATACTAAATTATTACAAAATTGACTTTAGATCCCTCTCAATTTGAAAAAAAAAATTATTAACGTTTCAAGTAAGTTTTACTCCCGATGAAACGCTAAAGTAAAATCAAGTAAATTTTTATTGTTGTTTTCTATGTTAAAATTTTATTTTACTTTACTTGTCACGAAAACACGCCTAAAATTAATCTTAAACAACAAAAAGAGAAACCAGTTAAGCTTTCTGGCCGTTTAAGAGTAAGAAGAGAACAAACCAAGATGAACTTGGACAAACCTCTCTTCTGGGAAAATATGTTATATAAACTTAAACTTATATTTTTATATTTCGATTCAAAAAAGCAAACAAAATAAGGAAATAATTGGATACTTACATGAGTCTGAGCTATTAATCAGGAATTAATCCATGGTAAAATATGTGTACTTTTAAGGAATTCCTGTGATTTTCCTTACTTTGTGGTATTATGAAATCACCAATTTGTTTTATTTAAGAAAAATATTTTTTTAACACTAGGCTGTAACTTTTAGACCACTTATAACCTTTATCAGAACAAATTTTTTATGCGTGTTTTATGCATTATTATTTGATATTGCCAAAAATACGAATAAAAGAAGGAATAATTATATGGAACTTTAAAAAAAACATCATTTTCACTGTATTTTTTTTATAAAAGGAAAATTTATATTAAAAAGGGACACGCTTTTTCACAGCCAACAAAATCTTGTAAAGAAGTTACAGAACCGTTCATATCTATTTCCTCAACAGAAAATTAAATATTTAATACAAGAAAAAAAAACAATATGTTTAAATAAGTTGGCTTTTGAAAACTTAAAAAATTAATACTATAATATATTATCATTTTAATAGAACACAATAAACAAATATTGTGGGATTTGAATACCGCACCTCACAATATGGTTATTGTAATTTTAAGATTTAAACAACACTTTTTCACTAAAATATAAGTATCCTCAAAGAAAATGAAGTTTTTTTGAAAACAAGTACAAATAATTTTTTAGGGTGGCGTCAAAATCAATTTTAGCACTCGTTTTGTGTTGGTATACACAAGAGAACAAAATAAAACTTTACAATTAAAAAAACTTCTCAGTATAGTAGCTTCTTTGAAAAATGGGTGTTACTATTTTATGTTTTCAATATTTGGCTTTTTTAACACAAATAAATTGTTTAAATTGTGCTTGTAAGACTTTTTGCACCTAAAGCCTTGTATGAACCTTTACATTTATAAAAAAAGTATGAAGCAATTGCGATAGAAAAAACACTCCTTAAGTTGGTTAAGCTCTGTTATTGAAACGGTTACACAAGTGATTACTTCAATCCGCGGGCTCTTTTGCAACTGCTGTATTTGAAGCAGCAAGATTTTTACCATTGCAAAAGTTGCGCATTTTCAAATCACCAAAGTAAAAGTATTTATGCGCAGTTTCATCATTTCCTTCTCCAACTTGAGTATAAATATTAATTTGGGCTATACTAAGAGATTTTTGATTGAACAAATCTCTTTGTTAGGGTTTATACATTTTGGCACCTACACATATTTATTCAACCTTTGTTTGTTTACATTCATTTTTTTTTTATGTTCCTGTTTTTTTTTCTTTTTAATTCTATTAATATGAAAATAAAATCCTTTGCTTATTAGTCTTCTTTCTTATTGTAATAAAATAAATTCAATTTAACATTCATTGGACAAAGCAGTTTTCAATAGCAAGTCTTTTTGAGACTTGAAACTTTTTATTGGTAAATGAAGGTTATCCGTTAGATTTAAGCAGCGTTAAATTTTATATTACAAGTTAATTTCTTCTACGCAGCAATAAAGATACAATCGTTAAATGAATTATATTTAAGAGATATTCACAGTGAATTTGAAATAAATCATTATTTGAATCTTTATGAGTTTGTTTTGATGCACTTTTTCTGCAGTAGCGGTCACTCCTTTTGGTTGTCAAACGCTAAAAGGAAGCATTTTGCTTATATGGAGCATTGAAAACGAGTTTAAATTAAGGATTATCTTTTGATATAAACATTTACGAAAGTACACTGCATGCATTTATAATGCAATTTAATTAATAAATATCTTAAGGTGAATGTATTTAAAAAAAAACTTGCATTTTGACTCCTTATGACTAAGGATAATGAATTAAGATAAAAAAGATTATTCAAAGTCTAATAGCAATTTAATAAATATTTCAAAATTTAGTGCATTATAGACTTTATGTATATCCGTATTCATGATTTTAATTGAAAAACAAGAAAGCGAACGTTGTTTTTGGAAGTACGTGCTATAATTATACTATGGGGCTGTGGCGAAGATTATAACTTTTGGTAATCTCAAGACCCAACCCAAAGCTAAAAGGAGAATCAAATAACTAGTATCAAGATAATAGGACCCACCCTTAATAATTTCAAGTAATCGCTTTGGAGTCAACTTAAAATTTAATGTTAAGAGAAATCAAAGAGAGTAAAAAATGTCCATGGAAATCTAAATCTGATATGTTGTTTTTAAAATGCTTATAAACAACAAGGAAAAGATTGCCAAAATCGTTTCTTTTTTTGTATGCATCTGTTTTGCCTCCAATTCTGACATCGTACGCATGGCTCATGAGCGCATGAAATGTTAAAACTTTTTTGGGTTTGGTCCTGTATAAGCACTGCTATTGGCTTTATATTAAATTGAAGAGTCAACGATGGTAGAGAATTGCTTTAATTCTAAGAGCTTGTGAAAATGACATGCGCTTACTTATAAGGATAAGAAGCTTACAGCTACATGCTCAAAATCGATCTGATATATTTTCCAGCATTTGGTTTTGAGTTTTCTTTATTAGGTTCATATCTCAACAGTATCAGAATTTCAACGGGTAAAAATATTTTTTGTGAATACTTGTGAGAAAATGAAAAACTCATCCCACTCACTATGCTAGGACTAATAATAATTAATAACAAAACATACGTAATTGCCGATTCATGCAACGTTTTGTTCATTTGAGTTGTTAATACTTTCTACTGTGAAAAGAAGAGTTGCGATTTATGGAGGAATTTATATGAATAAACATATTTCGAAATGTGATAAGACTATTTTTGAACATGATGAAGAAAATTTACTCATTCTTAAACTGTTTAAAGTGCTTTTATGTCATTTTTATTTGTTTGGTATTAATTGAAAGTGTTAATGCCAATCCAGACGCTAAGAGATTATATGACGATTTGCTTAGCAACTATAATCGTCTCATACGACCTGTGAGCAATAACACAGATACGGTGCTTGTAAAACTAGGACTTCGTTTATCTCAACTTATTGATCTGGTTTGTATATACAAAAAAGAGCTATTGAACATTGACTACAATGTTCCTAATTATTTTTAATATTTCTTTGATTGATGAATGTCATTTATATTTATTTCAGAACTTAAAAGATCAGATTCTTACCACAAATGTTTGGCTGGAACATGTAAGTAAGGAATACATAATCATTGCAAGGAAAAAACCATGGGATTGCATGAATATATAATTTTAAAGTTTTGGGGCTCAAACCTTACATTAAACACAATTTTCTCATTTTGGGAATGGGGCACCGAAGTATGAATATGAACTCAAGAGAGAACGCAAGAGCGAAGGACATTACCTACATATTTCAACATCTTTAGATCTACATAAGTGCAAACTTACATTTATCTTCGTATTTGTCTTTAACAGGAGTGGCAAGATCATAAATTTAAATGGGATCCCTCTGAATATGGCGGTGTAACTGAATTGTATGTACCATCGGAGCACATTTGGCTACCGGATATTGTCTTATATAACAAGTAAGATACTTAAATATTAATTACTGGTTTATAAAACATTTGTTGATTTTTTTCCCATAATATTGTTCAGTCTTTTTTAACAAATAAAATATGTATAGACTATAGAGATAGCTGGATCACTGCTTACAACATCAGTTACACACTTCACAATGATTTTATATATTGAAAAATAAGTATATTTCCTTGGAATTCACATTCTCATAATGACATTTGTTGAGTTTCTCTTCAATATTCAATTTTATGCTTTTCACTAATGTATGTCTATTTACCTACAAATAAAAAGCACTATTTAAAAAAAAAAAACCTACACAACTCAGTTTTCAAATGTATCATGAATGGAAATATCAATTACTTTTTGGTCTAATTAACTGCGCAGAAGTGCATTTATATAAATAAGTGTCGTTTAATGGAGGTTTAATGTGATGACGGAAAAATAAAAAATTATAAATTTTATTTAAAAGTAGGTCAATATTCTTAATATCTTTAAGCAGTAGGTTTCAAATTTTACCAGGATAAAATTGTTGTCCTCATAAGAAAAAAAAGCGGTGTATAAAAACATGCAAACACTACATTATTCATTGAATTCATTTCATTTTCCTCTCGATTTTCGTTCCGGCATTGTTAACCTACCGCTTAAGCTCAAATTTTTAAATATTTATCAAGGCGATTGAACATCAATGGTTCTTGTATCTAGATTTCAAAATATTACTCGTGTTCAAAACCTGCATTTAGGTCAGCTACAAATATTTAAAAATTTGACAAACTTTTTTAATTTTTCCTTCGTTGAGATATTTTTTTTTAAGCATTTTTGACATATTATAGTGCCGATGGTGAATACGTTGTAACCACTATGACAAAAGCTATTCTCCACTACACTGGCAGAGTCGTTTGGACACCACCTGCAATTTTTAAGTCTTCTTGCGAAATCGATGTACGGTATTTTCCATTTGATCAGCAAACATGTTTCATGAAATTCGGATCATGGACATATGATGGAGATCAGGTAAAACGTTGCTTAGATTGTCATTCATTCATGTTTTTTTCTTTTTTTCTTTTATTGGGATTGGCTTACAAAATATAAGTATTTTATTATTTTGTTCGCGATAATTCATCTACCTAGTATTCTAATTCAAATTAAACTAACAAAACGTACCAAGGTTTCGCTATGTTGTACTTGCAAATTGTAAAAATTTAAATATATCATATTCATTTCACTTCATTTATTCATGTAATAAATACCTTCATTTGTTTTCTTAGATTGACCTCAAGCATATCAATCAAAAAAACGACAAAGACAATAAAGTCGAGGTTGGCATTGATTTACGAGAATACTATCCAAGTGTAGAATGGGACATTTTAGGTGTTCCAGCAGAACGACATGAAAAATATTATCCTTGCTGTGCAGAGCCTTATCCAGGTATGCATATTAATATACAAAATAAAATGTGCTCCCTTGATCCCATATCCTCAATAAAATAGAAGGCGCATGCTGCAGTTTCGTGTTTGCAGCAGCCGATTATCTTCAAATTTGGTAGTAATGATTTAGGCATAGCAATTTATTTGTGTTCATGTTCATGAGGTCCAAAAATACCAGCAGTTTGCGATTTTTGTTGGCTTAGTTCGAAATATAAAATTCATTTTCTGAAGAGTGATTTGAATAATTTTTCATTCAAACAATATATTAATGGCATTTAATTTTGTAATGGCCAGCTTGTTTAATACGTTTTAATTTTATGCATTTTCGTAACCTTTTTATTTTGTATAATAATATGCTTTTTATGTGTCTAGATTGAATATTTCTTTTCGGCGTTGTCAAAAAAAAAAAAAAACGAAATCTGTAAGAATTTAAGTTCAAAAACAAAAAAAAAAACGGAGATGCTTGAAATGTGGTAGAAAAGGAAAATATAAAATATTGCTTAAGAAATGCATTTAATGGAGAAGAAAATTTACATCATTGGGCTTACATAAGTTTGAATTTATAAAAATGTACATATGTATATGTACCTAAGTAGGAACCTGCTTTGAAAGTTGAAAGTTTTTTAAATTTAAAATCACTTAATATTATTAATTTTTGTTTTCAGATATTTTCTTCAATATAACTCTCCGACGTAAGACACTTTTTTACACGGTTAATTTAATAATACCTTGTGTAGGTATTTCCTATCTATCAGTGCTCGTATTTTATCTACCAGCTGATTCTGGTGAAAAAATTGCCCTTTGTATCAGTATTCTCCTCTCCCAAACGATGTTCTTCTTACTTATATCGGAAATTATACCCTCAACCTCATTAGCCCTTCCACTACTTGGAAAATATCTGTTATTCACTATGCTGTTAGTGGGTCTAAGTGTTGTTATAACAATCATTATTTTAAATATTCACTATCGAAAACCGAGTACTCACAAAATGTCACCATGGGTGAGGGCTTTCTTTATTAAACGTCTTCCAAAGCTTCTGTTAATGCGAGTTCCGAAAGACCTGCTTAGAGATCTAGCTGCGAGTAAAATAAATTATGGCAAGCAACTAAGCAAAACTAAATTCGGTCAAGCACTTATTGATGAGATGCAGTTAAATTCAGGAGAATCGAGTCCAGGTTCCATTCGAAGAATGCAACTGCGAGGAGGAATCGGCGGTTGTAATGGTCTTCATACAACTACAGCTACTAATAGGTAATTTTCTCATTTTAATATACTGACACGTTGTTTATCGTCCGTCGCGACGACGAAAATGTTTTCAATATAAATGTATCTATCTATGTGTAAATCTATTTGCACTTTAAATTTTCCTAATTTTTTTTTTATTATTTTTGAAAAATGTATGTATCAATGTTTGCTTACTATTACAACAAGTTAATAAAACCATTCTTTGCAAAACACATTTTACAGATTTAGCGGATTAGTGGGTGCACTTGGGGGTGGCTTAAGCACTTTAAGTGGTTATAACGGGCTTCCATCTGTTTTATCTGGATTAGATGATTCGCTAAGCGATGTTGGCCAAAGAAAAAAGTATCCTTTTGAGTTGGAAAAGGCTATACATAATGTTATGTTCATTCAACATCACATGCAACGACAAGATGAATTTAATGCTGTAAGTCAAATTGAATTGAATTTAACTTGCATTTCTTAAGTAGATATATTTTCCAAATAAACAAACTTATGAGTACATATATTTAGTTATAATAAATAAATTGGAATAAATATGCAATAAATTTTTTTTCAATTTTAGGAAGACCAGGATTGGGGGTTTGTTGCAATGGTTCTTGACAGGCTATTCCTTTGGATGTTTAGCATTGCATCGATCGTAGGAACATTTGCAATACTTTGTGAAGCACCATCCTTATACGATGACACAAAACCAATAGATGTGCAGCTGTCCGTGATTGCACAACAAATTTACAATTTGACGGAAAAGAAGTCATAATTTTTAATCAAACAATATTTTGTATAATTTTGCAAGAAAAAAAATTATTATCTATGACAGATAAGCTAATGTTAAAATAAGTTGAACCTTATGAAATAAAGACATTAAAACATCTACAGTAGTAAATCAAATTTCTTCATGAGATAATGACTGATCTTATGAAATAATGAACTTCCGTTGAGCCAAGCAAAAGTAATTATTTAAGTATACGTACTTGTATTTTGATATTGAATCTTCAAAAAAAAAACTACTTGGGTCAGTGTTTCAGTGCGAGATAAACCAGGCTGTAGCATTACTCCTGTTCATTTATGTTCGGGATTTAACTCGGTATCGACTGAGGAAGCTAAGAACTATATGAAAACAGTTTATTTTTGAGATAGATATGTTATTTGTTACATCTCCACTTGAAGAAAAAGCATCAAAGAAGATTCTTTTTCTTGGTTTGTTAGAAACGTAGCATACGGAAGGAGCCAGTTAATTTATAAACTATCAAACAAGTTGATGGTTCACTCATCACACATGATGCGCCCATGAATGACGGACACATACTAGAATAAGAAAAGGGCGTAAAACCGATATTTATACTTTTGTGCCTTGTCTGACACTTCAAAGATAACCAAGGATGTGTACCGCAGCATTATTATCAAGAAATATTTGTTAAAAAAGTTGTCAGCATTTACCAACTTTGTAGTTTGTACTTTTGCAGTAGTTCCAAATGAAGGTGTACAATGTTCATATGGGATTATGAAAACAAGTCCGGTTTTCCAAATAAAAACACAGTAAGTGAGAAAAGTTTAAGAGAGTTGGTACTCAGAGATGGTTCGATTTAGAGTAAATCAAATGTTTTTTTAATATTAAACATGATTAGTGTTATCGTTATCGTACTAGTTGTATTAAATTGTTCAATTTGGATTCGCTCAAATAGCGAAACATTATAACATGAATCTATATTCTATATATTGTAATGTAAGCTATTCTATTGGAAGCGGAGGTGTTAACTTGAATTCAGAGTTTCATTCAAGCATTGAAAAGTTAACTAATTTTCGAGCGTGTAGGTATAGAACACGTATCTTTTTTGTTTTTTTGTTTTTGCTTCTGATTCAGAAGATTAATTTTATAAACTATATTTTGATAAAAATGTCAAGGACAAATGACTATATAGCTATTTAATTGTTTAACCAATGAAAATTCCTGAGTTCCGTATAACTAAATATCGTACACAATATAAAATGTAAGGAACTATTTTTTTTCTTATGAAATAAAAAATATTTAAAAGTAAAAACAAAAAACTTGTTTAATGAAATTATTGTTAAAGGTTAGAAAAAACACACACACACACACACGAATAAAAATATTTTCAAATTTAAGGTCACAAAATCAAAAACAAAAAACTCAAAACAAATATGTATCAAATGATGTTTTATATGTTACTTTTGTAAACTTATGAGTTAAATTAAATGTCAAACCGTTACCCAAATTATTTCAAACGGATGATCAAACCATAGTTAAGGGAGAAACCATATATTTATATGCAAACATATCTTATACATTTATGTTTTTATTGAATTATTATGCACGTTTATTTTTGAAGTGCATCCTTACCATAGGTAGGTACGTCCTACATGAAAAGCAATATTACATCTCAAACCGGAAACCGGAAAAATAGCAAACGGCACAAGATTCTTACTGCCATATTTCCGGTCTTTTATTAGATATCAATTTATATTGAATTTCCGAATACATTTTGAACTCGAACCATCCCGTTCAATTTAATTAACAACTGTCCTTTAGGTAGAAATAACCAAAGGGAGCACAATTGCGAAAAGCATAAGGCATAATGTGTTTCAAGCATTATTTGCAAAAGGTGGTTGAAGGCACATTTCTTAACTGTTGTGAATTATAGCGTTTTTTTTTTTGGTCGTCCGGAACTGTTCCGAACGATTCTGAAATCGTTCACTTGGCACAAGATGACAGTTCTTGTTCTGGATAGAACAGAAAAACGATTCCGAATTTGAAGTCAGAATCAAAAACAGAATCACGCATACATGCACACATTTGCACATACGTACTCGCCGCTATGTTTACAAATAAAGAAAATAAAAACAATGTCATGTCATCTGCAATTCTGCATATGATGTTTTACAAATACATAGACATTCAACCATTAGAAGCAAAAAAATGTGTTTGCATGTTCGTTTGGTATCCGGAATCGGACAGTTCTGTGTACCAATTCCGGATTACCAAAAAAAAAACGCTATTATAGTAGAACGTAATTCATCAAAGATCGGAAGTCGCAGTTAAATTTAAATAAAACTAAGCAAATGAAAAATATTTTTAACAAGAATGTAGGTAGAACTGGGTGTTCTTCGTTAATGAAGGACACATTTTGCTCGATGCAAAGCAACTGGTTAAGCTATTCTACCTACAGTTTGCTTCTGATGTGATGATATTACCCTTCACAACTTCAAGATGTGCGTATACTCTTAGCTCATATTCCTAAGGCCTGGGTATCCAGATAAGAGTAAGGCTCAGGCTTAGTTCCTTGAGGGCCTCTCTACATTACTTGACCAATTTAGAGGATGATATAACTGAATCAATGAATTTAATAGCTGCTTGACTATCTGTTATATACAATATATATAT
This sequence comes from Sphaerophoria rueppellii, assembly GCA_920937365.1. Classification (NCBI taxonomy): domain Eukaryota; kingdom Metazoa; phylum Arthropoda; class Insecta; order Diptera; family Syrphidae; genus Sphaerophoria; species Sphaerophoria rueppellii. The sequence continues at coordinate 74,881,143 of CAKKXW010000004.1, read as the reverse complement.
ATAATATATTATATATATTACATACTTTACATTCATATAATCTATTCATTTCTATTAACTTAAAATATGAAATATTGTTTGTAAGACTTTTCACTACAAAATTAATTCTTATGAAGTAAATATCGTTATTTTCTCTTATTTTTTAATTGGACTGCGGAACTTAAATGAACTTTCAGAAAATTTAACAATACAGCTACATCTATATTACTGGTATTATCAAGTTTGAAGATTTAAATTCATCAAAAATGTGTGCTCAATACAAACTTATGCAAATAAAATGGCTATCTCTGCTTGTAACTAGGTGGCGCTAGTGTCAAATGCCAAGTCGATTATACCTGTCAAATATATATACAAAGGTATAGCTACATATTGATTTTGTTGTAAATTTCTTAGTTCTATACGAGCTTCATTTAACGCTAACAATTCTGCTTGAATACAGGCTTGTTTGATTGCAGTGACTGAAGGATTTAGTTTTCCAACAGCTTATACTTCCTTGACTCATGTTGCAGAATCTTACCCAATCAGGCCTCGGATCCTGGGGCATATCAAGCCACCCCCATTATTATAACGATTACCATTATTATGCTTTTATGTATAATAACTGTCATTAATATAAACATGTAAGAGTAGTGTTCATTGCATATGCACAAATTTATTCACTCCATACAGGTATGATATAGTATACATATTTAAGTGTTTATGTCTAAGCTTAATTAACAATTTGGCGAACAATATCTGGTGGCAACATAAAGTTGTTTTTGCGAAGCGGTATTTCACTCAACATCTGATCCACAGGCAACCGAGTGTCATAGAGAGATGGAGATTGGCATATTATAGCTAATGTTCCAAAAATACAGGATAACGTGAACAACCACAGAAAAAAACGGTCAAGAACCATTGAAACAAACTTCCAATCTTCAACAATCTGTAACGAAAAAGTTAATGTGGTTCAATTTTGAGAGTCCACTTTTATGTATTTATATATTTATATATATATATATATAATATAATGTTAGATAATGGCCAATAGAGTAACAGTTATCATAAGTGAAGTTTAGATATTCCTTAAAAAAGGTGCACGATTGTCACGAACCTTGTAACTGGTATTATACCTCAAAATCTCCCTCAAAAAAGAAACACAAAAATATAATTTCTCAGAATAGTTGTTAAAAAAAAAATAATGTAAATCTTGCCACTATAGAACTTATAATTTCGAAAGTAAAAAGTTAAAAACTTGTATACACTCTCTTTTTCTCTTAATCTTTTTTTCTGGGGCAATTAGTTCTGTTGTTATCGCACTCAACATTTTGGTTCGAATCCCATGTGATGATTTTTTTTTATTTGGATCATGAAAATTCCTTAAAAAATAAAATGAAATAAATAAATGAAATGTTAAGGTTAAGGTAGAACTTAAAGTTAGATTTGATCACTTCTACAATATCAAAATGGAAATGAAAACATTCAAAGTCTACAATTAATAAATCACAAGCGACTGGCTTGAGCTGTTTCGTTTTACTTACTTCGTTATCTTTATCGGCATCCTTTATATGTTGTGCTATAAATCTTACGGCGCGTAAGGCTTGAAGAACTTCTGGAGTTAAATTTCTCGGAATAACATTATCGGAATCTGTACAGGAGTATAGGTGGGTGAATTATTTTTATTGAACGTTATTTAAAATAATTTAAGAAATTATTATCAACAAATCATAGAAAAGTAGGATTTTTATTTTCTTTTTTATTTAGTAACAAGCATTTCTAAAATAAATTTCTTTGATTCCATTCAGCAAATGTCCTTTATTCCATTGTAAACCAATTAAAAAGAAGAAAATAAATTAACACAATTTTACCTACCTATAGAATGATGAAGTCCTGATCCCATCGTATCGTAGTTCACATCTTGCATGTCTTTAAATTCACTAGGAAAGTCGCTAATGCTATCCCTTTGAAAACATTGGATTATATAGCAAAAAAATTGCAAGATACATATATGTATAAGAACATTAATATGCCTGTTAGCTGTTCCCGCTGTGTTACCTGCGATAACCGGTATAAAAAGTAGACTATGTAATTTTCTGACCCCTAAGCTATCACAACCTGGGAGTCATGCATTAAACCGGGATAAAAAGTAACCTTAGCCATTTCCTGACCCCTAAACTACCACTATTAACGCCAAAAGTCATATCAATCCTTTGCCCTATGCAAAATTGAAACGAATATATCCCACGGGAACCCCATATATTTTATCAGGATACAAAGTTTCATGATGACTGGAAAAGTAGTTTTCGTGTGATGGCGGAAGAAAAAACTTACATTTACGTTATATTATGTTTAGTTTAGACATAAATATGTACATAATTATACAGGCGCGGATCCAGAATTTTTTTCTGGGGGGGGGGGTCACAGGATAGAAAAAAAAATTAAAAAATTAGAAAAATAACAAGAATAACCAAATAAACAAAGCAAACCAAATTTCTTCAGTTAGTAAACAACAAAGGCAGAATAAACTTATGCAGAAACTTGTCTGTTCCGTTTTACTTGAAAATTCATTACATTAATATATAAGTAAAAAATCTAAAAAAATTAGGTATATAAAAAATGTGCACGACTGGGTCGTACGAACTTGCTCCTGCATGCTAAAACTAAATATTTATGATTACTTAAATTGCAAAAAGTAGTCTTAAAATAAGAGATATACTTTAAGCAATTCTGATTACACTCTTACTTACAGCTTACACTTAACTCACAAAAAAAAAACTCAATATATAAAAATAATAAGAATTCATTAAGAAAATTAAAATTTGAAAATGTAACTCGTAAATACATTTCATTCCAAAAATTTAAATGCCAAACAAATTCAAACCTTTTCTTGATTTACTGAATTTTTTTTTTGAAAATCGTCGGAGCCGTTTTTTTTTAAATTAATTTTTTATATATAAAATTTATCAAAAATGTCTTAAAATTAATTTGGGTATGCAGTTTTTAAGACCATGTAAATATACATATTATACTCCAATTTGGATTTTTAAAATTGATCCGTTTTTGAGATACAGAATTTTGAAAAAAAAATTAAAAATATTTTTTAAAAATCAAAAAAAAAATTGAAATTTTTTTGAAAACAAAATATTATTTGAACAATATATACGTACTTTCGAAAAAAAAACTTACGCTGATCGGACTTTCAGTTTTCGAGAAAATCTAATAACAAAAAAACGGTTCTATGGGAGGTACCGTTTTGGAGCAATACAAATTTTTTTTTTACATAAAATACATGAATGTTTAAAAAAATAAAACTCGAGGAAGTTTAAAAAAAATCGTAGGAGCCGTTTTGGAGAAAAAAAAGTTTTGGTTTTTGGCCAAAAAAATCGTATGGTGGCTACCCTAAATTTTGATCTTAAAACAAAAATACAAAAAAATTGGGATATGAGTTTTTGCTGAAACCTCTAATTTTCAAATTTGAAGTCAATCGGAACAGTAGTTAAGGCTGTAGGTAGATGCCTGTAAACTTTCCGACAGACAGACGGAATCGCCGGACCCACTTTTTTCGACTTCTCTATCATCATAATGTCATATCTCATCCTCATCTCAATTTTTGTTATTTTTTTACGAATTCAATACTTGCCATATATTCTATATGTCGCAAGTAAAAATGAAGGTACTCTCAAAACTAAGAAATATCTAGCCAATAAATGTTTTTACTATGACTTTTCTTCTGAAACGTTTTCTCGTGTGTTTTTAAAAGACTTGGCGCCTTTTATGGTAGCGTGGCTAACTTCACAGTTTGCAATCAAACTGTGAAAAAACAACAGTCCATTTTTGATTTCAGTGTCTTTGGAATCAAGATAGTTTTTATTGAATTTTGCAATAAAAAAAAAAAGAAATTAACAAAATTAAAACCAGAAAATAAACAGCGAATGTAAGAAGATAAAACAAGGATTCATTTGTTGATGCTTCAATGCTTAATTACCGTATACGATCGGAGCAAATCAAATAAATTTTAATTGAGGTGATGTTTTTTATAGACACCCCTATCACAGAGTTCCTCGTAGCAAATAATACGAAAAAATTATAATCATAAGTCCCGAACTAAATCAAAAGAGGCATTGCCAAATACAAATCAATTATTCTGACTTTCGGAATCAGTTGACTTCTTCAAAACTTGAAATTCAAAACAAATTAAATTTCTCCGACGTGTATTCAATGTAGTTTAGGTTTTGTTTTGTTTTGCTGAAGATGAATATTGATAGCAATTTGTTTGTATTTCTGTATGAACTGTGCCTCCTAAAAGAATTATATATTCCTTATGGTACAGCAAATTTAATTAATTAATACAAGTACAAAATATTTATTCGGCGCAGTCATCGTAAAACATCATCAATTTTTTGCAACATGTAAAAAACAATCAACTCCAAAAAACCAGTGAATTGGGTGCCATTTGTTGGCATTTCCAGCCCAGCCATTTTAAATACAGCTTATTCTATGAAGGTCCAAAGAATTGTGCTTTAACTTTTCCCTTTCTAAAAAAAATATTTGTATCTTCCCATAAATAGTATATTAATGGGGACTGAACTATTTACACAGTTGTTAATAAAGGAAAATTAAGATGAATATGTGGCTAAATTAGTTTTATTTTTGAATGTCTCAAAAAGATTATCACTTTTACTTGTTTTAAAGTTTTTTCAACATTTTCCATTGGTCGTGTGGATTGGTTCTACAGGTAAAAATTCTGGTTCTAGAATTTTTTTCAGAGGGCAGAAAAGTATGTTAATTGTGGTCATTTGGTTACTTCCCGGTTCTTAAATTAGCAAAAACTTGGTTTTGTTCGTTTGCTTTTTTTTCTATTCGGCTTGCAAAATATCGATTTAGATCTATTTTTTCAAATGCGACCTGTTTGGGGGGGGGGGGTCATGACCCCCGTGACCCCCCCCCCCCTTGGATCCGCGCTTGTAATTATAATATGTACATACACACACAAAGTTCAATCAGAAAATAAATGATCAAAATAAGACTACGGTTTTTCCAATCAAGCTTATAAGTCCATATAAGATAATGTTTTTGTTATAATGATAAATCGATAAAAGTTTCTCTCCAATTCTTAAAGCGCTATAAGCGAATGCATGTTATCAAAATAATTTTAAAAGTAAAACAGTGGTTAAATTCAGATAGAAATGATAAGAACCTTTAACCTGAGAAATGATTTGTTTGTTTCCAAATCTTGAGGCTCATCGTCGGAAAGAAACTCAGGTTAAACATTAAACCTTGTGAAACCTATTTACGGAGTAAAACTACCAAATAAGTGCTGAAACTTTTTATCAAACCATATTGAATGTTGCACAACTGTTGTCAAATTTTATTTTTGTCATTGCGAAAATGAGGAATCATTTGACCAATTCTTGTATTCTAATGTTGTTTATATAGTGTAAAAAATAGCATTAAATCTGAGGAAGATTCTTTAAAATTTTATTTTTCTGCAATAAATAGAAACATAATATTTTTGCATGTTTGTATTTTTTTGTCTTTTGGTTGGGGAATGATCTTGAAAGTAAATTGCTAATATTTTCATGATTAATGCGGTATAATGTTGGCCTTGTCATTTATAATAAATGTGTATGTCTTTTTTTATAAGAAAAAATAAAATTTACTTCATTTGCATATGAGCACTATTACAGCTACTTTTTAGGTTACTGTGACTTACAATTTATTATTGTCGCCACAAATATCTAATGCTCCGAGCTTAAAACATAATTTTGTTTACCTACCTCACATCAATTTCGTTTGTATAACCATTGCTAGGTGTTGAATCGTCATAATCCGGTAAAGCATATTGAGTTCGCCGCATCATCATCAATTTCGGCATTATTTTCAAGAACAGCTTTCTGACAGCAGGTGACATGTTATGGGTAGACGGAGATCTGAAACATGATGTACAAATTAAGAAAGATTCTCTAAACTTTTGTATTCATACCGGAAATGAATGTTAAGAACACAGACTGTTGTCCAAACTGACAGCGAAACCAACATCATTGTGAATAAGAGATATTTACCAAGTAAAGGAACAGCTAGTGAAGTTGGAGGAATAATTTCAGCCAGGAGAAGGAAGAACACCGTCAGAGATACAAGAATTGAAATGCACAAAGTTACCTAACAGCATAAATGTTAAAATGTATCTCTATTTGAAAAAAATTTTAGCAAGTTAAAACATATTAATAGGTGTATGGCGTTATCATAGGAAAATGTAATCTGAAGGATGACATTAAGCTATAAGTATATAGATTAAGGTTAGCCATTTTCTACTATGTAGTATATAATAATCGCGTATCAATATTGCTTAGGTTTTTTTTTAACGAATGCTCGTTCATCCACGGCGTCCATTAAAAGACTTAGGTTTTCATCAATTCTCCACACGCACCACATTGGATCTGTTGAAGAGTGTCGCACCACTTCGACTTCACAATATTTTTATCTCCTTATAGACACTCTAACGTATGTATTTTACACTAGGTTCAAATTATTTTAAAAAATGGGAAGTGCGTTTTTAGGACTCAACAAATGAAAACAAGATAGATTAGGTAATTATTTATCGAAGTGAGTGTTATTTAAAAAACTAATTTCACATGAACAAAATGGACATTTGACATAAAAGTCATCTTTTAATAAAACGTACCTTTACTAGAGATCAGAAATGGTTAATGTGAATGAAAATGTTTTTTAAGCCAAATTTGCTTTTATTTTTCAAAAACACAGAAATAAAATAAATAATAAGTGTTATCACCGAGGACATTAAGTCCTTATTAACTTCATTTACTATAATGGTCTTACTTTGTAACAAATAGTTTGATTGATGAGATTTTTTCTCTCAGTTTTTAACCGACATTCTTTTTACTTTGATTAGTTGATTAACTTCTATTCAAAATAAAAACTAGTAAGAGATGTTAAAGAACCTTTTGAAAGGTTAAGATTGATTTCTGTTCTGTGCCACTTGCATTTCTACAATATGTACTACGTTAATAAACATAAGCGTCTTAATTATTTCCGAACCTTTGTTCTGATTCAAAGCATTTACCGCCAAAGGAATTTGTTTTGCCGATTTTGTGTTGAATTAATAATTTCATAATATATGTATGCATTCAAATAGAAGGTATATATTTAAAAAAAATGTAAGATTCGATCAGTTATAGTTTATACATGTATATATACAAATGTTTATTTAAGATAAACAAACCTTTTCTCCTGAATCGCTGGGTAAGTAAAAAACAAGAACTGTCAAAAAAGTCAGCGCCACACAGGGTATAATTAAGTTGACAGTATAAAATAATGTTTTTCTACGCATTGTTAGTTTGAATGTTATATCTGCCCAAATCGAATAAATAAATTTAAGTTGTATTATTTTATAAAATCCTTAAATGTATCTACCTGAGAATGGTTCTGAAGTATCTGGGTAATATTCCTCATTTTTCGTTGCAGGAACTTCGAGTATATCCCACTCAACAGACAAATAAAACTCACTTAAATCAATTCCAATCTGTACTAGATTGCTCCCAGGAACCTTTGGATCCGCATTTAATGTATATTTCTTAAGCAAATTACTTTTTGACTCACCTGATCAAGATGTTTCAAATCAACTTGTGCACCGTTATATGTCCAAGAACCAAATTTCATAAAACATATTTGTTCATCGTATGGAAAGTATTCAACATTCATCTCACACGATGATTTATAAATGGCTGGTGGTTCCCAAAACACTTCGCCGGTATATTTCAGTGTAGCTTTTGTCATTAACGTTACCTTTATTAAAAAGAAGGGTCTAAATTTAGTTTCATTGATGAATTTAATATACCTCATAATTTCCATCCCAATTGTTATACAAAACAATATCTGGAACCCAAATATGCTCAGATGGGACATACAACATTTCCACGCCACCGTATTCTTCAGGATCCCAACGAAGTTTGTAGTCAAACCATTTCTAAATTTTTAAAATTGGACAAGCCATAAGCATTCAACTTTGGTATTATTAATTTTTATATTAATTAATATTTATAAACTTTGCTTTAAAAAATTGAACATTCGAAAATAAAGAAAAATTGTAATCCTTAAGGGTAAAGGATTTTTTTGCAACCGCTTTTTCTTTATTTAATAAACGTTTATATTGTTCACCAATGACAAATACATTCACTCTTAAACATTGTTTACCTAAGAAAACTTTAAGAATACTTGTAAGAGAAACAGACCTGTTTTACCCACAAATTTGTTGTCATGACTTGGTTTTTCAGGTTTACTTCTATAAGTTGCGATAATTTTAGTCCAAGCCAAACTGTAAGAGTTTCCGTGTTGTTAACAACCGGTCTAATAAGACGGTTGTAGTTACTAAGAAGGTCATCATACAAGCGCTTGGAAAATGGGTTAGCTTCAAAAGAAACAACTGTAAATATAAAATGGGTTTGATTAAAAAAAAAACTTCAACTTTCGAATATCCACATTAAAAAGGGTAAAACGTGAAAAAAAGGAGGATATCTTAGACATGCGCAAACAAAAATGTGAAATAAAAATTATTACATTTTGCAAATTCAAAGTATAAGTGTTTTTTTTATTTATATTTTTTTATCTATTTATTTACCAGAGCCATTTCCCATTGAGAAGAAAACAAAAAGGAATATTATTTGTAGTTTAAACATTATTTTCTATTTTACTTAATAGAGTGAATCCATATTTTATGATGTCCTGTAACGTTGCCTCAATCGCACGCATTAAACCAAATACTTACAGGACACAGGCGACTAAAGCTCTGTGAAGGCGGATGCTTTTTTATAACTTTTATTATAAGAACTGGTACAAGCTTTTTGTAACATCGTATTTAGATTAAACGACTTCTGCAGCATTGGGAATAGAAATATAAAAATAACACTTCCTCTTCCTCTGAAACTCAAATATGTTTTAAGAATTATTAACAGAGATTAACAAACAGAATTAAAATAAATTAAAGTAAATTTCTTTAATGAACAAAGAACTTAATGTTGCCTAAACAAAGCTTCATGTTCATATAAACATTTCAATTTCTGGCAAACTAGTCACGTTAATCCTTGCAACAAGAACTGTTATTTAAATGTTTTCTTTTATAGAATTTTTATAGAAAATACTTAATTTCAATAAATCTAAATCGCATTATGTTTTGTCATATGAAATTTGCTACCACTCATTAGGGGACTTTGGGAGTTCGAGTATATTATAAAAACACGAGTTGTTTGCTTAAATAATAATTAAAAATAGTTATGGATGATCCCGGAAAAAAATTGATAATTTATGACAAATTAAGTATTTATCAAACGAAAGAGTCTATATTTACATTTCAAATCCTGAATCTTAATGTTAAAGTAGAATTAAAGCCAATTACGTATCATGTATTTTTCTTTAAAAAAAATTGTTATGCAAGCGATCGAGATATATGTATGTATTTTAATCAAATACGTTATATACTTACTTAAGGTGGTGCTACAGTCCGTTGTGGACTTGTGCCTCAATCAACAGTCTCCGCCAGCCAGCTCGGACCCTGGCTAATTGTCTCCAGTTTTGCACTCCTAGTTGATTAAGGTCCTTTTCCACTTGTGTGCCCCACCTGAGTCGCAGTCTTCCTCTTCTTCTACGTCTGTCGGGAATAGTGTCGAAGGCTTTCAGAGCCGGAGCAATTGTGTCCAACCGCTCTAAATGACGGAGCCATCTGAATCTCTTGACCTTGAATCTTCTGGCTATACTCATGTCGTTGTTCAACCCGTAAAGTTCGCTGTTATATCATCTTCCCATTCCCACTCAATGCACACGGGGCCAAAGATGACCCGAAGAACTTTTCTCTCGAGACAGCCTAAGGCACACTCATTCGATTTTGTCAAGGTCCTTGCTTCTGCATCTTATAGCAAGACTGGGATGATGAGGGTGTTATACAGTCTTACCTTAGTTGCTCAAGAGAGGGCTTTTCCACTCAATTGCTTTCTTAGCCCAAAGAAACAGCGATTAGCAAGAGTAATTCTTCGTCTGATCTCGGCACTGCGTCATATTGAAATTTTATTGAAGAGATGGGTATAAACGGGTACAACATGGTTTAATCCAATGAATAACCGAATATTACAATTTAATGCAATTTAATTATTGTATTGTAGTCGCACGGTCATGAAACGTTAACTGAACCAAACAAATATTTCTTGAATCTTTAAACAGAATCGAAATTGTTATTGTCTTACAAAGAAGCTCAGAGGGAGAACGAGAGAACTCTTATATCTTCTTTCTCAATATCCGATGTAACAGTTTTCAGGCTACCTTCCGTGCTCTATTATATTATCTCTATGAATTTTAGGCCGTGTCCGAATTCGATGAATTGTGGTTAAAAATGGATGAATTTTTAACCACTACTGTCATATTTTAACCTGCTCCACAGCTAGTCTAATTTTTAACGCATTTCATTTGAATTTTTTCAACTCTTTCGCGCGACGAGTTTCCAGACTAATTACAGCGTCATTTTAGTCGTCGGGCGGCGAGTGACGAATTCTATTCAGTTCTATGTTTGAAATTTATCAAGCTGGAACTGGCCTATATTAGACGTCAAATTTCTGTTAGTTGTTGTTAGGTGGAACTGGCCTAATGAGAAGCGTCAACATTTCCACTTTTTAACTCAATTTCATCGACACCGCACACGTCCTAAAGATAAATACCAAGCATATCAAAACAAGTAATTAAACAATCAGAGACATGGAAGAACAAAATTTGTATGAAGCTGAAGATGAAGATGAGCACATTACGGCAGAAAAAGTCCTTGAAAACCTAGAATTAGCTTGGGGAAACGAACTATTTGCACCTGAAATACTTTGTCACAGAACTGAAATGATGGAATTAATGCTTGGACAAATCGCACATATAGAAGAGAATATGAAGAACATTGATAAAAACGAGTTTCGTTTCATAGCTCACCAAATGGAGCTAGAGCGGATACGCTTTATCATAGCAAGCTATCTGCGTTGTAGAATTCGAAAAATTGAAACATATACAAAACACATCATTATGGAGGAAAATGTACGCAATGAAAATGATAAAAGACTATCCACTGAAGAGGAAATCTATGCCAAAGAATACTTTGAGAACACGGAAAACTTCTTCAACATTGTTGCACTACAATTTTTTCCTAATTTACAGCGTTCGGATAATGAAAAACGTATTGTTCGTCCAAACATGATGAGTCACGTTTTTCTCAAAGCAGACGTCTCGGGTAAAATAACTTTCAATTTGTATAAATTCTTGTTAAAGCTTTATTTCTTTAATTATTGTTCAGTCTCTGCTGTTGTTGTCGGTGTAGATGATGAAGAAGTCGACCTGGTTGCCGGTTCACAACACATAATACCATATCAGTTGATTTCAGATTTAATTTTAAAAGACCAGGCACATCTCATTTAAACAAAGAATATAATTATGTATGTAAGTCCTTAATTTTATTAAAGGTATTTGTTCTGAGAATATACTTTTTGCCGAGAGTTAAGTTGTATATTTAATTTGTTGAGTTCCAAAATTACTTTCCATTGAAGTATGAAACATGACTCGTTTTCTTGGTATTTCAGTATTGCTATATAACTGTTTCATTGGTTTCTGAATAGGTGAACTAAACACCTTATTTAAATTTCTACTGTTTTCCTTAGATGTATTCTGATTTACATGGCTAACTGGAGTTAAGGATGCCAGCAATTTCTTGAGATTTGTTCGAGTAGTACAAAAGCCTAGATTAGCCTAAAAATATTGTACATACAAAGGTATTAAAATTATGTTAATTTTATAAAAATAATTTTAATTTAACCTTTTTTTCTGCATTATGATCTTCTGATAAATGGGCAAGTATTTGTGATGTTTGGCGTAAGGACAGAGTTTCACAGTTAACATCCAAACCCAATGAAATCATTTTATTTTTAAGCTTTTTTAAAGCTTCAGAACTATAAGTATTTGAAATGTGTTACCATTCGGTTATTAAAATAAAAAATCTCAAATTGTACCTACTACCTTTTTGGAACGTTAGCAATGTTGCTTAGGGAAATATCATTTGAGTTCCTTCTATTTTTAAATTTTTTGCATGAATTGGACTGAATATCACTAGAATTATCCGCTTGTTCTGTATTAAATATATATAGTATAGTAATTGTATTGTATTTTTATGACATCACAAAATGGACTTACTTGACTTATTAACACTGTATGTCTCATCACTTAAGTCTACAAATGGTAGTCTTAATTCATTTGATATATTCTTACATTTTTCTGAATCTATATTTATTAAAAGATCAGATTGCTGAAAATTTCTGGTTTTACGATCTTTTTGCGGCGATATTGTTTCAGGTACACGAACTGTATCATTTTCCGACATCTTTTCAGATCTTTCTTTTCTTTGTAAATCAAGAAATTTAGTTATCTCATCAAGTCTGAATTTGATTTCGTCTATTGATAACTGATTACCGCTTCCGTACGTTTCTTGCAACGCTTCTAATTTTGAAATTTTTTCTTGTATACTTAACAGAAAATCAACACTGTTCGGTTTATTAAATTTTTGAATAGTTTCTACTTTTTCACCCTCGGCACAGTCAATTTCCTTATGCTCAAACAAATTACATTGAGTTCCAATATCATTTTTATTAAAGCCGTTGCCCTTAAAATGTTCACTCAATTCTGACTGAGTTCCTATACTTCTTGTGTGTATTTCTATCTGAGTACAGGCTGTTGATTTGGTAATTTCTCTAGACGAAGATCTCTTAATTTGGTTTGTTTCTAGAATTTCTTTTTCGGTGTTGTTGAGTCGCTCTTTTAATTGTTTGATTTCCAATTCTAATTTAATTGTGCTAATTAATGTTTGATCATTTTCCCGGACGTGATTTTCGGTCGATGGAATTTTGAAATGCTTCTTGCTCAAATGTATGTTAAGAGCATCATTGCTTACAAAGTTCTTTGTACAATGATGGCAAGGAAAAACTATTTCATGAATGGCTTCTACTTCAGTGATTTTCTTGTGAAGTTTTACTATGTGACTAGCATTATCTTCTTTCAGTTTTCTTAGTTGCTGATTCTGAGTTTCTAATTTAGTATTATTTTCTCGAAGATTTATTACTGATTCATCAAGAAATTTACGACAAAAAATTAAATACTGCAAGGCCAATTGTAAAAGAATAAAATATTTTGCTACACCGCTATCTAGAACATGACTGTCTAACATAGCTGACAACGGAGACTCAGAAAGGCGCAAAATAATAGTATCGATGTTTTCGAATTGCTGGTCGCTTAGTATTCGTTCTATGTTTACTGACTCTACAATTAGAAACTTTAGTAGGGAAAAAAAATCACAAAATTATTACCTATCAAACGCCAATCAATTGAACCTTCCTTAAATTGACGTAGTTTGAACCCAGTCTCTCTGGCAATGTTGGGATAGTTTAAACTTAATTCCGAATTCATATCAAATACCCAATAAACCACAATAATTTAAAAAATACCAAGAGTATATATCATATACGCCTTGCAAGCCTTGTTGTTTATTTTTATTCTGAAATAGTTTCCATAGCAATAAGAATTGTTGAGTCATGACTTTTAGTTCAATAAAATAACTCATATTGTACCTGTACTTTGGTAAAGGGTTGTTTTTTTTTCGTTAAAAGCGTCGCTCGAATACAAAACAATAATTGAAACCCGAATAAAGCTCAAGTAAAACAAACGACAAAATGTACAAGTAACCAAAAACAATTTTTTGTTTTTGTATAATGCGTTTTATTAATCTAATTCTTTTTCTTTGTTCTTACAGTTGTCCAACCGGGTTCAGGTTCCACAAAATCTCTGTTTTCCTTCGATGTTGATGGTCTGGTTGAACTTTCCTCGTCTTCGTCTAAGTCCATTTCAGAATCTGATCCTTCTTCATCACTTGAAGTATCATCTTTACATTTTGGCAAGATTTTAACATCTCCTCTCAGCCACTCCTGAGCAGGGCCAAGTTTTTGGAGTTCAGCTTCAATTTCTGCATATTTCTCATCTTTACACATTTGTAAATAACGAAGTAGATTCTTACAAATTTCTATTTAATGAAAGTGTATATTTAGGGTATGAATTTATTTCTAATTAGCTCATTTGCCTGGAATAGAGTTGTCATCACATAACGTGTTAAATTCCTGGTCCATTAGATCTTCGATTAAATCTTGAAGTTCTCCTTGAGTTATTTTATCGTTTTTGATGCAAAAATTGTATATGTATTCCATAATTTCAATAGCAGTCTGCGTTGAAATGTTAGTTTGTATGTAAATTATAATGTAATGAATGAGAACTTACTTGTTGTCCATTTCGACCTCCCATTCCATGCTCTACAGCCAGTTTTAAATCTGGCCAACAATTAAAAACTCTTTCAACAACTTTTCGAAAGTTATGTTCGTACATTATTATCAAGGGAAAAGAAAATTGTTAAACTCGGTAAATATATGTAAGTAAGCGAATAAGGGACCTAATAGCGTGTGAATTCTTGTGTTAGATAAATATACGTTTGGCACATTCCTAAATTTCCAAAACAAAACACAAACACATTTTTTATGATTAGGTTAAGGCGATGTCAAATGTCGAGAGTCGAGACTTGAAAATAGGCCAGTTCCACCTAACAACAACTCACTGAGATCTCATGTCGTTTTCTATTGACTTTTGAGATTTGTGTGTAAAAATCTCAGATTCTCCACTGCAAATAGAAAATAGAATATGAAATCTCGAATCTTTTTTTGTAATTGTGTGCGTGAAATGTCAAATTTGATCGATAAAAGCAGTGTTAGTAGACGTAAACAAAATATCATTTTCTGACAATAAAAACGATTACATTTTTTATTTAATATTGTTTAAAATGCGTAAGTTCAAAAAAAAAAAATTCACGTTTGTCGTTTCGGACATGTCACTTTTTGAAAGTGTGTGTGAAAGTCTGTGTGCAAATAGGTGTGAATCTTGTTAAAAATCCAGATTCAGATTTCTGATTCTCTGATTCATTTTTTTGTCATTTTCTTGAATCTCAAGACGCAAATAGAACATGATATCTGAGATTTTTCCACTATTTCCTCTCTTCACCCCCCCTTTCAGCTGTCAGATTCACAAATCTCATTCTGAGATTAGTCAATGGAAAACGACATCAGAGATTTTTTAGGTGGAACAAAAAATCTCAGCTGAGAATTGAGATTTCTGAGATTTCTGAGATGAAAATTTTTTGGATTCGATTACTCGCTCAGCTATTTTGACGTGACTTACATATGCACAACAACAATTTGTAAGGTAACCATTTTATCTAGTGATGTGCCGAACCGTAAATTTTTTAAACCGAGTTAACTCGAGTTGGTTTTTTTGCAAACCGAGTTGCAACTTGGTTTGCCCAGCTCGAGTTGAACGATTCCAACTCGGTTTGCCAACTCGGTTTGCCAACTCGGTTTGCAATTCGGTTTGCCAACTCGGTCTAACAATTCGGTTCGCCAACTCGGTTTGCAACTCGGTTTGTCAACTCGGTTCGAAAATTCGGTTCGCCAAGTCGGTTTGCAGATCGGTTTGCCAACTCGGCTTGAAACTTAAAAAAAAACGAAAATAACAGGTTTTTAATCCGTCAAAATTTCTGCCATCCGCTGATTAAAGTTGAATGTCAATGGCTCAATAGAAAGATAAGGTACGAATCTAGGTCGCTAGAGGAATATTTCGTTCAAAATATTACCGGATTGCCCCGAAAATCGCTCTAGAAAGCATAAAAAAAAACCAAAATTACCAGGTTTTTAATCTGTCAAAATCTCTGCCATCCGCTAATGAAAGTTGAATGTCAATGGCTCAATAAAAAGATAAGGTACGAATCTAGGTCGCTATATATATATTTCGTTCTGAATAATACCGGATATTCCCGAAAACCGGTCTAGAAAACACATAAAAAATGGAATAATTAGGTTTTTATCAATGCCATCCGCTGATAATAAAATTCACTCGGTAATTAATTGCCTTTATGTACAATATTTAAACTCAAAACTAAAAAAAAAACACAAAATTAGAAGCAAGTAAACTAGATTTTTTTTTATCAATTGCCGAGTTGGCGAATCGGGTTGCTGAACCTAATTGGCAAACCGATTTGGCGAACCGAATTTTCAATCCGAGTTGGCGAACCGAATTTCAAACCGAGTTGGCAAACTGAGTTGCAAACCGAGTTGCAAACCGAGTTGCAAACCGAGTTGGCAAACCGAGTTGGCGAACCGAGTTGGCAAACCGAGTTAACTAACTCGAGTTGAAAAAAAAAACAAACCGAGTTAACTCGAGTTAGGGTTAACTCGAGTTGACTCGAGTTAGCAAACCGAGTTGACCCATCACTAATTTTATCTCAATGAGAACTGACAACTGAGAATTTTGTTCCACCAAATGTTTTGCCTCAGTCTAAAGCACTATTCACATGAGCACGAACGACGATCAACGAATGAACGAAAATTCGTCGATTTTGACATTTCTTTCACATGAGAGTTTTTGATACGTCGCGAATGAACAACCAAAACACATGGCAAGAATGATTTTTGAGGTTAGACGCGTGCGAACATTTTGTTCGTTGGGAGTGTGGATGATGTGGAACGCGAGTAGAGTTTGGCAGTTCGTATCAACTACAATTCTTTTCGCGACGAATAAATTTGTTTTCTCAAATTTATTAACATTTGAGATTAAGGCCGTGTGCGAATTGGATGAACTGTGTTTAAAAATGGATGAATTTTTAACCACCTCTGTCATATTTTAACCTGCTCCGCAGCTAGTCTAATTTTTAACACATTTTATTCAATGCGAAAGTGTCAAATTTTAACCAAACGTCAAGTTTTAACCACTTTTTAACCCAATTCGCACACGGCCTAAAAATTTAATTTATGCATCACAAATCAACCATTAACTACACTTTTATCGTTTTGTTGACAATTTGTAAAGAAATTCGGCTCCAAACGTATCTAAAATCACTTTTCTTCATTCATTCGTCGTTCGTTGGTCGTGCTCATGTGAACAGTGCTTAAGTGACATTGAGATCTCAGTGAGATGTTGTTCGGTGGAACCATTGAATAAGAAGTACAGGAAGGGGTCTTATGAACAAAGATTAAATATGTAACAAGATGGGAAACTGACTTACGTTTCACTCCCTAGATCCCGCAATTTTCATATTCCTTCATTTACTTTATTCTTTTCGTCTACATAAATGCATGTGAGTTACAAAAACACAGAGATGAGCTGAGATTTTTCTATTCTCTTTTGTTTTTTTTCGCATTTTCAACATTTCTCTTTTGTTTGTTTTCGCATTTTCAGAATTGAATTGAATTCTTTATTGAGACTTTGACTTCTTTTACAAAATGCTTTCTTACTTATTGCTATCTTAAATCATACTGCGGCTATAATGTATTGCCTGCTCTTACAGTTGCTTGGTTGTGAAGCCTCGTGGCTGATTTATATGTAGTTTAACTACTCTTGCTCATGAGAGTGTGTATATTGCATTTGCTTTTGACTGAAACGTCACGTAAAATATACATTTATACATATATACATATATACAAGATTTACACTAATACTAACTTATAATATATAAATAGATACATACGCCAGTAAAACTCACATGGATTTCTTTTGCTTAAAGAGCGAGAACGCTCTATTATTGAACTCATTGTAAATAATGGTATTTAAATGGTGAGTAAAGTAAAGTGATATAAAACATAACATGAAGTTTTCGATACTTAGAGAGCGAGAGCTCACTATTGTATGTTAGATCTCATTATTGATAACATTTAGATGGATATATGAGGTGAGATGAATATGTATAATACTTTTTTTTGTTTTAATTTATTTACAATACGAGTGAGTCGAGTTTATACGTATAAAATAGATTAACAGTGATATACGAAACGTACATTATGAGAAGGACGGATATAAATATACTTTATACTACAATTAACAGTAATGAGTTTGAGATATTAGGAGTAACAAATTTTGTACCATTGTATTATCACAGTTTAATAAAATCATTTGTTAAAGCGAATTTAAGATAATACTAGGTATATATGAAGTTAAATAACACTTAGATGTATAAGAGTCGGGCAAGTGCTGCCCACCAATAGTATGAAAAACTAAGACGTTGACATTTTGGTGTTATATTTGAAAGTTTATTACGATGTATTTACAATCAAGTGAACAGAGAAGTGTTTTATTTTTTATTTTTATTTTTTAAGATGTTATTTGTTTATTGTGGACATAAAATTAGCCACGATTTTGGCCAGCAATGGCCTCAGTATAGAACATAGGGGGGGATGTTGCTGAGGAATCCAGAGAGAGCGAGCGAATTCCCAAGGGAGACAAATAGTTTGAGTCATCCCAAGAGACCCCAATCTGAGAATCGATGACATGACTTATCAATTCATTTTCTGAGAGTTCGAGACTTGAGATAATTTTTTCCATGTGTGATAAATTATATCTCAGTAGCGGAATGACTTTGGTGACGTTATAGATGTAGGTGTTGGAATATCGTTTAGTGCGATTTTCAAAATTCTTCCCGGAGCATAATCTGAGGATTTTCCTTTCTAATTTTTCCAAGGTTTGGGCTACCGACGGGGAAATAGAGAACCAGATTGGAAAGGCGTATGTCATGACCGGCCTTACAAGTGTTTTATAGAAGAGAAGCTTAGTTTTGCTGTTAAGGGCACTATGTTTGAAGAAAGGCATGAACATATTAGTGACTTTCCGCGATTTCTCCAAAGTGATTTTAGCGTGTTGGTTAAATTTGAATAAGTGATTAAAGTTAACACCTAGGTATTTCAGACTGTTTTTTGCTTGGATGACGCAGTTGTCAAGTCTGAGTTGGAGAGATTTGCTTTCACTTACTACCCCGGCCGGTCCCTTTCCGCTCGCATTTCGAATACAAAGGAATTCAGATTTTGGGATATTGAGCTTAATTCCCCAAGTTTTGTAAAAGTTGTTAACGACATTTAAGTGTTGTTCGAGTATTCTCATAGCAGTTAAAGGAGATTCAAATGCCTTTTCCACGTCGAGGGAACAGGCCACTGTGCATTTTTTTTCCCTAAGGTTAAGGGTAATATCATTATGAAATTTGATCAGTGCGTGGAGGGTGGAGTGCCTCCTGCGGAAGCCGAACTGAAAGTCTGGAATTGGATCAATTGGGTTCTCTGTTGGAGAGTTTAAATTATCCAGGATGAGTCTTTCTAATATTTTGCCAGTGTTGGAGAGCAATGAGATCGGCCTAAAGTTATTTATGTCAAAATTATTTTGTTTTTTTTGAATAGGAAGTATCCTAGCAACTTTCCAGGATTTTGGGAAGTACCCATTGTTAATGCAGTTATTAAAAATAATAGTAAGGAAGTTGATACCTTTTTCAGACAGTTTCTTCAACGCGAAATTCGAAATATTGTCCGGGCCAGTGGACTTTTTTGGTTTCATCTGCTTTATGATGGATCTAACAATTTCTGCATTAGTGAAGATGTGGTCGTCGGTTGGGTTCAGTGAGGAGTTGTTCAAATCAAAAAGGAAGATGTGTTGAGGAATATTTTGCAAAATAGAGTTAGCTGTTGCTAAAGACTCTTGTGTGACAGAATTGTCGAAGACCGGAATAACTTCTTCATAGACCTTCTTGAAATGATCCTCAAAGGCCGTTAAAATATTCGTTTCACTGCATAGTATTTGATCGCCTATGATCGCATTTTCAGATGGTTGGACCATATTTACTGTGATAGTATTGGTAAAAAAACGCATACTTTCACAGTAACTATGGTCCGAAGCTTGTAGGCAATTGTCACTTTGACAGCCTTGTTTCCCATCTTGTTACTTATTTAATCTTTGCTTATGAACAAGAATTGAACCATTTTTCTAAGTAGAGTGAGTTTCACAAACACAAACGCATTACAACAGGGCTGGTCTGCAGTTGAATGGTTAATCTCAGGGGCGCCAAGCGACATTTGATTGAATCAAGATTTCATCGATTTCGCTTCAACTTTTTTTTTCAATCTCAATTCTTTTTTTAGGAAGCATGGCGTTTTAACACTAAAGGTGCACGGTACGGTTTTTAATGATTAATTTTTTTTATTTTTCAGTACATTTTCTTGATTTTTCATCCGTAATTCATCACGTTTATTACGCCTATTGTAATACAACCAACAAATAAAAACGTTTCGAAACATGATGGAAGAACTATTCAAAACAACCGTGCACACTACGGGAACTCAACGAATTGCAGCGCCTTACCATCACGAACAGAAATAATACACTCCTGAACTCGACTGACAACAAAGTCAAAGTTTGACAGCACATACCCTAAAAATTGACAGCACATACCCTAAAAGTGGACATCATCAGACATTTTTGTTGCTTCACTCACGTACACTGTACATGTAGCTAACACCGCTTCCTGTACTTCTAATTCAATGGGTGGAACTGGCCTAATGTGTGCTTGGTTTCGCGTTGAACAAACTGTCAATGTCGATATTAATACCTTTAATACTACGTTTCCACCTTTCATAATAATTAGATTTAGAACTAATCTGTTTTCAATGACCCAATAAAGGACTTTTCACATTAGCACGAACAACGACCCTTTTTATATAAATTTATCCATATATTTTCAATGATTTTACTCGTTTTATTAGGTTTGTTCGATGTGCGCTCTGGGTCGCTCTGTGGCGCTCTGATTTCGCACTGAGCTGTTCGATGTCGCTCCTTTTTAGCCCCGGTGCATTTCCACCGTGTTCGATGTGCATTCAGTGCTCGCACCGGGAGCGCTCTGAATCGCCCCAAGTTTTTTTCGGGGCGAGAATTTCGGAGCTGTTCGAATCAGCTGTTGCTATACAACAAAGAGAAAAAAAAACAGAGCATTACTTACGCGTTCGATGTGAAACCAAACCCAGAGAAATCTTTCAGTTTTTTGACAACTCCGTTCACAGTATGACAAGCACCGGAGCGCCCCGGGGCTGGTTACATCGAACAAACCTATTCTTAATTAGGTATAAATCACCTCGATGATTCCAGGCTGAATGATTCCTTGCTCAAGTATTGAATAAAATTCATAAAATTCACTTTTTTTTCTTTTTGACAGTAAAATTCAAATTTTGTCATATGTTTATATATTTTATTGAAAAATTCAAAAGTCGTGTCAAGATTGTCATAAATGTCAAGCTTAATATGGTTAAAATGTTCAGTGGAAACTTCTTTCGTTTCATAAATCATATGACCTAAATCAATGGTGGGAGGGAACATGCTATAGCGTCTCATGATACAACTTATAAAGATAGCGCATGTAAGGTTTTGGTTGTCAAACTATCGTGACGTCACGAACACTCAATCAACTGAGGAATGTTAGTGTTTTGACGCAATTTCTCTCTATTTCCTGTTGTCAATGTTAAAGAAAGTGAATTTTGATAGTTTTGAATCAATAAAGTTGGTTAAAGTGGTATTGTTTATAATTTATACTAAATAAAAACATTAAATAATAAAAATAGGTGTTGAGTGTCCGTGACGTAGATGCACCACAGAACGAAAGAAAAATAGAAACGTGAATGCGATATCTGTTATAGTTTTATCATGCTATAGTCTCCCCTTAAGAATCAAGTGTAAATTTGTCCGCTCTGAACACTACAGAAATTTGGACTGTTTTGTGAACGCACCTCTCCCTAACTGTTATACAAATAAATTGCCACCAACTAATTTGACAGATGACACTAGTAAATAGGTGAAAGGTGAGACAGGAGATTTAGAGAAGTGAAAAGCTCTCACTCTCATACGAAAATTTTCAAAATGGTTGCTTTTTCACTCTTGCTTTGAAGTTGAATCTTGAATGTTACTTTTTCACTTTTGTTGAAAAATTTAATGTGATTACTGAATAGCGATTTTAAGCAAAGTGATTAAAGGAAACCGTACAATAATATTTCCAATTTTTAAATTACCTACTATACTTGTGTATAGCTTTTACATAAATACATCAAAAATTAAGGCGTTGAGTAGAGTCTAAATTGAATAAGATAATGTGGAATCAATGGCCATCGGGTCCCCCACCAATGCCTCCAGCGTCAACTAATACCCAATCTACTTTAATAGGTCCTGTGCAACCAAACAGCGTTCCAATGCAATCCGTATCAGCTCCCACACAATCTGATTCCGCACCACCTACTCCTGCGGCTGCTTCTTCAGCAGTTCCTTATCAATCCGTAGCTCCAACTTACACTCCGGCACAATACGCCGCAATGACCCCAGAACAGCAGTATGCAGTTCAGCAACACTGGCAGCAATGGCAAGCATATGAGCAACAATACGCCCAATGGCATGCTCAATATGGGGAACAAGTAAGTTTAATACCAAAGGATAAACTTGACAGAAGTAATTAATACAGACTTCTGCTTTTTAATAGTAATAAGTAGGTTAATCTAATTACCAATGCATTTTACTCGAACATGTTCCGCGTTAATTCTAATTTCTCTTGTCCGCAACTATATTAAACTTACTTGGGATGGACTTTGAGATTACGATAATTACTTTTTATCCAATCTAGAAACCCACCATTTAAGAGAAAGTGATGTATGATGTATGCAGAATTGCAGATCCTTTCTTTATTGCATTTAAGCAATTGTTGGGTTTATACAAGCTAAAGTTATTCACTAAACACTTGTAAAGAACTGTGAAACTCAAAAAAAAAAAAAAAATAATTAGCTAGATAATGTAATTGCTTTTCTATCAAATAAGATCACATATTATTTGCATCTCTAGTTCCAAAATGCGTTTTTATTAACTTGTGTCAAATTTAATACCGATATGAAATTTTAATTAATGTGTATGTTATTATTTTAGTACAAACGTGAAATGGCTGCAATGCAAACTACACCCCAATCGGCACCTATTTCGTATGCAACACCGGCAATAGCAAATCCGTACAATTATCCGCCACCAATGATCTCTAACTCTTATCAAGCACCACCAGTTCCCGAGAACGCACCTCCACCACCACCACCTGACGACACTACAACTACAAGGGTTGTCAATGCGCCTGTTCAACTTTATGATCAACCACCCCCTCCTCCACCACCCCCGCAACAGGAGACATCCCATAAAGATACAAATAAAACCATAGCTGAACCTCAAAGCGCACCTGATACACAGGCAAATAATCCTGACACTCATCAAACGTTCCAAAGCAAAGATAATCAGTGGCCTCAACAGCCACCATATTCTGGATCAAATATTGAACACAGATGCAACGACCCGATTTCAGACCAACAGTTTATTCAACAGAATCGACAAAATTATGGTCAAAATAATTGGCAGCAACATAACAGACAACAATCCCAGTTTAATCAAGAAAACAGACAGCAGCAAAATCAGTTCAATCAACAGCAAAATCACAGTCCCCAACAGCAAAATCACAATGCCCAACAGCAAAATAACTTTAATCAGTTTCAGCAAAATCAATTCAATCAACAACATAAAAATCAGTTTAATCAACATCAACAAAATCAGTTTACTCCGAATTGTAACAACAATCAAAATTCGAACAATCAGAATCGAAGTCAACAGAATGATGATCAGAGTCGAAATAATAACCGATACGGAAATAGGCAGAATAATAACAGTTTTCGTGGACGTAATCGTGGTCGTAATAACAATTTTGACAATTCTAATGGAAGAAATAATTATCAACAACAGCAACGGCAACAATTCGATAACTCGGGAGAAAGACACAACCGTGGCAATTTTACTAACCGTCTTGACAGAAGTGATAATTTAGACATTAATATGGGTCAAAACGTTAATCAACAGGATTCCAATACTTGGAATAGTTGTAATAAGATCGACAAACAAACTATTCATGATCAAAGTACATCAAACGAGAATAGACAAAGATCAGGTGTGTCCTTAGATGAGAAGGCATTTGATGAACAGTTCCGAATGTGGGAAGAACAGTTTGAAAAATGGAAAAAAGAGAACGCCAATCATCCCGATCGGGTCATGTATATGCAGTATGAAAGAGAATTTGAGAAAACAAGGATACGTCTTTTGGAACGACGTGAACAGATGCGGCGGAGAAAAATGATGGAAATGAAACAAAATCCTCAATTGCAATCGGAAACAAATGCATCAGCAGTTGTTCAGCAACATCCTCAAAAAGTCAAAATAGATATATTACCAAATATCCGTGAGGTAAATGAGGAAGTGGCAAAAGGTATTCATCCCGAAATGCATATTAATATTACTTCAGAAGAAGCTAATGAGCCACAAAAAGCCATTGATAGCTCTGACACAAAATCCATTAAAAGTTCCGACAGAGAACAAGATGAAAAACATTCCGTTTCCGAAACGCCTCATGTCTTAGAAGATCCATGCCAAGATCCAAAAAATAATGAAAATCTAGAACATGTGAATTCAAATGAGTTGAATATTTTTCACAATCAAGAAATAACTGATTTTTATAAATCAGGTGGTATTCCGGGTTTGGATTTGGTTGGTTCCAAAGATACAGACACTGTACCTAAACCAAAAGACAAGGTAATTATCACGAATGTTATTAATTTGAATTTCAATGAACATTCTAAACCATCGAAATTATCTCTTAAGTCACCAACTCGGGAATTACAAGCAAATCTTCTCTCTCAAAATCAAGATTCGAAAACTCAAATTATGATGACTAAATTGCCATCAAAAAACAAAGAATCTCAAAAACCAAAAATTCCATCTCTGTTGGATATTGTAGTTGAAAAACCTATGCTTTGTAATGAGGAACAGCAAGACTTATCTCCAGAAGAAGAAATATCTCCTGTTGAAAGCAGAACATCCAAATTAGAAATGCAAGCAGAGACATGCTCACTCTCTGCAAGTACATCCCCAGCTCAACGACCATCGTCACAGATGTCTGGAAAACAGAAATCAGTTTCAAACAAGCCTGAATCTATCCTCCCAGACAAGGCAGCAGAAATAGCTAAAGCCTTGCAAGATCCTAATGTAATGCAGCTTTTAAGCGTAGCTTTAGTTCAAGCTCAAAAATCTGGTATTATAAATCCAAAAGCAAATGCACAACAAAACCAGTTTCTTCAACAACTGCAACAACTACAACCGCTTGTTCAAATTCATCAAGAACGTAACGTAGATACTCAACACTGGGATAGTCAGCAATCGAATCAATCAGTACCGAGACAAAATGCCTACCAGAACTTTGATCGCAGCGAAAGATTAAGCACAAATTGTAATCAAAATGAGAATTTATTCGACAGGTTCAATTCAAATATGGCACGTCACCCTAACTCCAACAGCAATGTACCACAAAGCGGTTTTGGCGACGATATTAACAGAAATTTTCCACTAACAAATCCGCGCAATCCATTTCGTCGTGGTAGTGGAATCGAAGGAGGAAAAAGAAATATGGGAAACAATTTCGAAATTCCAGAAGATAGCCGGACCCAATTGTTTAGTTCGACGAATAATTCTTTAGGAGGCCAAATAAATCTCCAGAACCAGAAAGAAGATTTTAACAGAGATTTTGGTGGTGCAAGAGGCAACATTAGCGGAAGGAGCTTCAATGATAGAAACTTTAATGAACATTTTGGATCTGAACGCTTTGATGGGGGAAATAGTGGAGAAAAGAATTTCGATCGAGATGATTTTATTGAGGAAAACACTTTCAGTGGCGCTAACGTAAGGTAGGTACAGAAATTATTAAATTATTATTATATTAATCCTAAAACAGAGAAGTATCTTCATATTTATCTCAATGTAAACTTTTAAAATGATTTTTCAATTAAGTCATAAATCATTATATGGTTGTGAACTGTGAATACATTTCCATTGTTAATTTTTTTTAACAATGAAAAGGTTACATAACAGGGCTGCATTACAGCTGGTTTATTGAAAAATAAAAATAAACATCTCAATTTATGATCTCTATGAAAACAAACCCTATTTTGACTAAAAGGAAACCATGCAAAAACATATAATTATGGTTCTTTGATTGTTTTAAAATTGCTCCACCCAAGAAAATGCACATTTTAAATAATAATTATAAGTTCATAATCCTCTTTGGTAAACAAAATGTTTGCCTCAAAAAAAAAAAAAAAAAACAAACAAAAAATGTGATAATTTCTTAACTACAGGTGTAGTTTCTTTTTATGGGAAGTGAAAATGGGATACGTAATTTTTCAACCCTAACAAATGTTTGCTATCTTTATTTCAGATTTGAAAACAAATATGTTTAACTAGCATTTCACTTTATTTTGAAATGTTCGTTTAAGTAAAGTGTATGTATTGAATGACTCTAAAGTGTAAATGATCCAACTTTAAACTATATCCACATTTTATGAAAACCCTCTTGAAAATTCTTCCTTGTTTTAATTTTTAATAAAATGATTAGTATCCTTTCAATCTTCCTTTAATTAAATATTTTACTCCATATTGCTCTTCAGTCAACGGTCTGTTCTACTTTATATTGAACAAACCCATTCAAAATATAAACATCGTTGAAAATATCCATTGTTGCAAACAAAAATAAGTGTGTAAAAATTCGGTCATTGGTTTGATATGGTTTAGAGCTATGAATTATTAAATATTTTGTGTCTTGTGACCAAATTGTTTTATTGATCTGAATTATTGAATTTTAGTAAATACACTCCCGATTCGAATTTGAACAGTAATCTCGGATTCCGGAGTAATGCAAACAATTTTGGTGACCGCGGTGTTCGTGATAATGGTTATTTTCGTCCAGCACAAGTATTTGACTATCAAAATCGTTCCCGTACAGATGTTTTGATGTCTCAAACTAAAGTTGTAGACTACGGTCATAAACCTTCTTCGCTTTTGCCAGCAACAGCTTTGAGTTGTGATAAAAGTGAGTTTGTTCCAGTTAAGACAATTGATTATGGACATGCGTCAACCAACGCTAAGTCTAAGAATCAATTTCAAGATATTCAACCGAAGAAAAAAAGGAATAGATGGAATCAAGAATATGACAATAATCAAATACTTCAACTAATACAAGATCAAAAACAACAAATTAATCAATTTGAGGAAGTTGGAATAATAGATAATGAAAACAATTTAAAAAACATTCAAGATCAAAATGAAATTGAAATGGTACGTAATTATTATGTAGGAATTCAATTTTTATGTAAAATAATATTGAATTGAATGTTGAAAACCTTCCTCATAAATAATGTATTTTCTATTAACTATAATAAACGAATACTGGAAACTTAAAGGAAAATTTGCAAGAATATCCTAAAAACAAATGGATCCTTCAAAATCCTGAAAGTCGGCAAAGACCTGGCCCACCCACTAAAAGAGGTAGAAGAAATCGTTCTAAATTTGACAATGAAATAACTAAAGATGAAAATCAAAAAAAAGAATTGGAAAGGGATGAAATTGAAGAAAATTTTGAAGAGATTTCTGATAACGAAGGGTAAGAAACTGTTCAAAAGACATTTATATCACAACATGCTAATCCTTTAAATATATTTTAAATGCCAGAATAATCGATGCTGTTATCTCTGCACCAGAAAGCTTGAATGTAACAAAGAAATCAGTATCGCTGTTTCCCTCTATGCAAGATTCAAACAAAACGTCGTCAATAATCATTCCCTCGAATGAAAACAACAACACAATTCCCATTGATGAGATTCTTTTTAAACCCGGACGACTGACGCGACCAAAAAACATTGTTATTATTATTCGTGGACCACCAGGCAGTGGAAAGTCACATGTAGCAAAATTAATTAAGGACAAAGAAGTTGAAATGGGTGGGCAAACTCCCAGATTGCTAAGTATCGATGACTATTTCATGGTTGAAAATGATTATGAAGAGAAGTGCCCAAAAACTGGTCGAAAGGTGAGATTAATTGGAGAAATTTGTTTCGTATGTGTACCGTTGAAGTTGGAATCACAAATTACAATCAATTTCAAGACATTTCACTTTCTCTTTGGTTATATCATGTTTAGATTTGTTTAATCATTTTGATATAAGCTAAGCACTATCAATATATTTTATTTAAACTCAAATAATGTTGTCACTGTCTCAAAATAATAGTTTAGAAATATTTTGGCAATGTGAAATAATAATAAAAGAGTGCCAATGTTGGATGTCTTAAAATTGTTTGTTGATATTGATTAATCATTACTTTAAACTAAAGAAAAAATTATAACACCCTTTCTATGAATGGCAAAGCGGATGTTAATAGCGAATAAGAATAATCGAACTTGTAGAAATTTGCGAATATTTAAGCTTGACTATTAAAAAAAAAAACGAGATTGTTCAATTTCATTCACAGATACCCAAAAAGGAAATACTCTATGAATACGAAAAAGAAATGGAAACGACTTATATGCAATATTTAATTAAATCTTTTAAAAAAACAGTTACCGACCATCTTTTTGATTTTATCATTGTTGATTGTTGCAACCAGTCATTACGTACGTTCAATGAGTTTTATAATGCTGCTCGGGACGGAAATTTCTCTGTAAGTATAAAAAATGTAAACATTTAGCAGTGTTGTTAAAAAATACAAGTATTTAAATATTACTATGCATCCAAATTTTGAATTTCTGAATATTATTTTAAAATATTGATTTATTTGAAATAATGAAAACAATTGTTCAACAGCCATTTGTCATCGATTTAAAGTGCGAATTGGGCGTTTGTCTTGAGCATAATATTCATAATCGAAAAGAAGAAGAAATCAAACAAATAATTGAAAACTATCAGGACTGTCCTGGACATTACATAAAACTTGATGTTTCTAATCTATTGGAAAATATTGTGGAAATGGAAGACGTTTCTGATTTGGTGAGTTGAATTTTTCGAGTTAATTTAGAAAAATTTAAGAGGAATGACAACATCTGGTCTGAGAAATTTGTAAAATAAAAAAAAATGTTGGGTTTTATACTTTAATAATACTTTTATTAAAACTCGCCTTAGGAGGATAATTTCGTAGCCGATTCTGAAATAATAGATCTCGATGATGATGAACCCGAAGACGAAACAAGTGATAACAATGTAAGTCTATAGCCGGCTTGACTTAGAGCCTGTTTTGTATTTTTTGAATACAAAATAATGACGGTATTTTTTTGTAAGAATCAAAAAGTGCGAAATAAGCACTCATTATTATTTTTTAATATAAATTCCTTATGAATTTTGTCATTGAAATATAATCTGCATTTTATTTGATATTGAACATTTCCTACCTAGATAAAAACCAATACTATACATTCAAGGAAATATTGAATGAAGATTTGTATTTGAACAGATATTTGATTCAAAATTAATCAAAAACACATTGGGCTTAGCAGCAAATGTTGTTGGTTTATTTTAGCAACAACCAACATTTAGTTAAACAAGTTCAGCATTAAATAATGGTTGCTTTATCCTATCCTTTGTTCTGAGATATATATGTGCTTCTGAATCAAAGGCTGTGCCACCATTTGGAAACTTTTTAGCAATGGAAAATTAAACATCCAAAACCGAGAACAAATAGAAATTAAACTTTCTCCTAATTACATATTACATGTACCCTATAACCCTGAAATGTATAAACTTTGCACTTTAAAATTCGCTGTTTAATTTTTTTTAAGAAAATAAGAAAAATACTAGTGTTGTTGGTGTGAATATAAACTGATTTTTAACCAAACTATTAATGTGTGATTTATTATCAACAATTTTTCATTATTAATGTGTGTTATAATGATTCCATTAATATTAAAAAATATAAATAAATTAATTTAAAAAAAATGAAATTTATCCATAGCCATATCTCATTCAACATTTTTGTTATGTTGTCCAGATAAATCAAGAAAAATAATTGTCTGGTGATTGGCTAGGAACCAATTAATACATTTTTTTTATTTATCTTAACAGTGGTGTGGCGCTAAACAAGTGGATATAGCAAAACTCAAAACCTGGTTGTTGTGCAAGGTTTAAAAATGGTACAGAACGTTTCAATAGGTAGTGAGCTTGAATCCAAAGATATAATTTTTATAAATTCACTTCAGTAAAGTGTTTGTGGAATAATTTTTTGAAGAAAAATATGAATCATAAATAAATAGGTTTTTGAATTCAAACACCGTGCTATTGAGTTAAATAATGTAATATCTTTGAATCAAATCAACGGGTTGAAACGTTTTTTGTCATTCTAAAAGCATTGTATAACGGGTCACTTTGACTACCGCTTGCTAACGCTTTGTTATCAAAAGACGATAAAGTTTATTCAATGCACACAAAAAGAATAACGGATGAAGTAGAAAAAAAAAAAAAAACTTGAGTATCTGAATCTGTGATACTCTGAAAACCAAAATAAGCTAACATTTGTTTGAAAAAGCACAAAAATTGCGATAAAGTGAGATGATTTCCTTATTGCGAGGTCGTCGAAATTGCACCAATTTCTGTTTAAAAAAAAAAATGTGGTCATGCAATAAAAATGCTATATTTTCTAATGAAAGTCAGTTTAATCTGTAGTCTGTATTCAATGCAAAATGGAATGTTGAAATCTTTCCCACATCTATTGAATAACTTAACTAGTTACTATGTCATAATAAATTTATAATTTAACCTTATGTAAATAAACAATTTTTGACTGTAATTTTAATGGAGGTTAGCCAAGTCGGAAATGCGTGATTTAAATGTAACAAAATTAATACAATGTTGGTGCACCTCTAGCAACTGTTTTAGTAGGGTCACCCTTGAATTTTTGCATTTATTTCGTGCGTGTTGAAAAACTATGTATCATATGTATATCATATAAATGTTGATACATATTGAAACCCTTACCAATAAAAATATGTCTCCAAACTATCGGAACCAAAGATTGAACATTGAAGCAAAACAAAAATGTAAAATTGAATAACATATGTACATGTACGTATGTATATGATAAGATTTAAACGTTCTGTGTTTTGATAGTTCTTCAGTTCCTCTATTTTTTAATTAATTTAAATATATTTTAAACCAACACGATCAATATTCAAATCTATAATAATATCATGTATTTTTTTTCTTTTTTGACAGGACGATGGCCTTCTTAAGAGCAAATGGGACACAGATCCAACGATAGAAAATTTGGGTAGGTTTATACATTAAAGTCACAAAGCATCAACACAAATGTCGAAAAGGTTACGGCTATTTTTTCTTGTTTGGGTTGTTTTCCTTTGTGGCAAGTTCCGGTTCTGTTTTTTTTTACAATTGAACACTAAATTTAAATTAAAACTATTTTGTTGAATAATAGCTCGCCTTGATGGTACCAGTAAACCGATTTCTAAACGAGGAACGGCTACACTTGAAGAGTATCTTCAAATAGACGGGTGGCAGGACCCACCGACTTCCAATTCAAATGGGAAAAAAAGGGTAATGATATATATATATGAAGCTTAAATCTCTTTCGCAATGAAGCCAGATTTCGGGAACCACTCAATTAACTCTAACCTCCAAGAGTATTTTGAGTGCTTCATAATCGCTTAAACCTGGACACGAAATATGTGGACTTTTTAAAAACAGTATTTTCTATTGATCACTATAAGGTGCGCTGGGCCGATATTGAAGAAAAACGTGCGCAAGACAAGATGAGAGCTATTGGATTCGTTGTTGGACAAACTGACTGGAACCGAATGATGGATCCTACTAGTGGAAGTGGTGCACTCACTAAAACAAAGTACATTGAAAGATTAAATAAGCGTCGTTAGACATCATCTTTTATTTACTGATTGTCTTATATTGTAAATGTATCTTTTTCAATAGAAGTTTGAGAATAAAAACATAATACACAGGTTTGAACAAGTTTAATTTTTAGCTAAATACTTTGCTATCAATGCCTCAGAGCGATAAGAAATTACACTTTATGTGGATGGAGTATGTTTTAATTTATTGGTGTATAATTTTATTTGACAACTTATTTTACAATTTGTTGAACCATGTATGTTGCCGTTCAATAAAGGAAAATTATATAAAAAAAACAAGTACTTTTATTTAAACCTTTTAAAACTATCAAACAGTTATAACATAAGGTACGCAAAATAATTTCTTATCTCTACGTTTCTGTGTAGAACATTATATATTATTATTATTTGGAGTAAGACAGATGCAAATGATGTTTTATGGGCGTCATATTTCCACTCACTACTGTAAACGAATTTGTATAACCTTCCCACTGAAAACGTACAGATATAAACTTTTCTATTTCCTATAAATTGACATTAACCCAGTTAAATTGTTTTTCTTTATAATTATTAATTATTTAAGATTGAATGGCGAAAACACGTTTGTTTTAATTGAATAATAATAATAATAATAACCTTAATATAAATATGTAGGTAATACAAATCTAAGAATCGTCACATGATAAAGGTAACAAATAGTCAATCTACAAACACCTTTAGAATTGTGTTAACACATTGAATTTGATTTTTGAACTTTAATATCATCCATGAAGGCGAATATTAATCCATATCAATAATCCTATTTAAGGGCATGACCTTAATCCGGAACGACTGCGCCCACTCATAGTTATCGTTCAAGTAACACATTTTCCTGGCAAGAACTTGCTTTTTAAATAAGAGTGCATTTGTTGTACATGGTTGTACATACATTTACAGCAACTGTGGCTCGTCGCTGTAACCGCATAATATTAATACTATAGCTATTAATAATTGTACAATAACTACACTATTACTCAATACTAAATTCGTTGGGATGAGAACACCACACAATTAGATCTGTCTCAATAGATAATTTTCCGAAACCGGTGTGTAATGTGATGTTTGCCTTGTTCTGTCTTCGATGAAAATGAAAAGAAAAATACATACATTCATTCATATAAATATTTGAAAAATATACGAACGAAAACTTTATCAAGCGAAACATAAAAAGCTATTTTTCTGCAGATTAACAATCGACAACTTTCAGTTTTGTAGTTGATTCGGTTGCAATAAGATCGTGAACACGGGAAACAAATAAAAGTTACAAAAAAACATTGCAAATTTAAGTTTTTGAAACATATTAAAGATATGTATGTTGTAAATACAATTGTTTTGAAAACCTTGCTACCGATGGGAATGTTTTCAGTTGGGAACATGTATATCTACTGAATTTTGTTTATGTTTCTAAAAATAAATTAATGATTAAACTTGAATTAAAATGGATTTTGATATCAAGTGATTTTTAGTACATATTATTGATTTATAATTCCTTGGAAAAATGTGTACTCGGTTAATCCAACGTGATCGGTTCTTAGTGCTAACGAAAGTCATTTGAATTATTACAACGAAAAGAGAGCAAAAACATTGATATATTTAAGCAAAAAATCTATTGTGCTATGCTGTTGAAATTTCCAATTTAAATGAGAATTTACATAATTCTTAAGAAAAGTTTTTTTTCCATGAATGACATGTTCATTTGCATAAAATGCAATTATTTATATTTATTTAATTGTTAATGTCTTGCAAGTTAAACATAATCCAGTTTAGGTAACATTGTATTATTTTGTTTAGTAAATAATAGGACATTTCATATTTCTTGAATGTGTTGCAACCGACTAAGGACACAAGCAATGATGTCGGTAAAGCTTATGCGCCTGATTATATGTGCTGTAGGTAAGAAAATTATTTAGTTTATTTATAAAATTTACTCCATAACAAAGTTGAAAAGAATTTCAAAAGAAAGTTTTGTTTCTTACGAAGGGCGAAAGGCTGCCAATTTGTTTTCTTATATCATGACTCATTTAACATTTTTAATGAACGTCACTGTTAAAAACAAAATTGACTAGTTTATTCTTATTCTGTTTTTTTTTTTTTTTGCAAAAATTATATATATATTGTGAATAAAATTTTATTTCTAGGAATGTTTATAAGCATGTATTTTATAGGTATGCTGTATGCATAGTAAGTATTAAGAACAGCTATATGATTCGACTCGAATGGGATGTATTGAATTCACACTGAACTGTTCGATGGAGCGAGCACTGTGCTAAGAATTCAGTCCAAGTTCGCTTTCGGTGCTTTGAGCGGACTCTGAAATATTCAAGAGCGTCGAGGACACGGTTAATCTAACCGACACGGCGATACCTACTCATATAAAAATGCTGTAATGATAATGTGCTTGGCTTGCATAATAATTTAGTGTTTTAATCTTAATAAAAAAAAACTTAGAGTGGTGCGACAGCTCTTGGAGAGCCAAGGCCTAAATGGTTTACTCTCATCAACAATGCTCTGGGTGCGTGTGAAGAATTGAGGGGACCTACAATTTAACGCCGATTCCGAATTGCAGTTGACGGTAGGGTTGAGAAGCACCTTTTCATGACAGATGATACTCTTGGAAGTCTTGTCAGTTCTTCGCAAGAGGCAGTGCCCGTGAAAGATGAAAAAAAAAACTATAGGCACGAATAGGACTCGAACCCACGACGTTCTGCTTAGCAGCCAACGCACGACGCACCTAACCACTAATAGCTTTTTTTTTTTGGTAATCCTGAATTGGTACACAGAACTGTCCGATTCC
Organism: Sphaerophoria rueppellii; assembly: GCA_920937365.1. Lineage (NCBI taxonomy): Eukaryota > Metazoa > Arthropoda > Insecta > Diptera > Syrphidae > Sphaerophoria > Sphaerophoria rueppellii. Next base: position 74,846,624 of record CAKKXW010000004.1, on the reverse strand, counting down.
GGATACCAAACGAACATGCAGACACATTTTTTTTGCTTCTAATGGTTGAAAGTCTATGTATTTGTAAAACATCATATGCAGAATTGCAGTTGACATGACATTCAGTGTTGCCGGAAAGAAATTTTGTAGAGTAGTACATCAACCAAAAAATAGGAGTATTTAAAGAAAAATAGTAGTACTAGCTTTAAAAATGTACAATTATCTGTTTAAATCAATAGCTCTTTACAGCATATTATTGCATCCACAGTGCTAACCTCAAGCCTATTTCTTTTTTGTCTTCAATTAAAAACAATTGAGAAAAGATTCTTTCAGCAGCAGCACTGCTTTGAGGGAGGATAATAATGTGCTAACAACAACTTTAGTTAAGTGAAAAAGGATTTCATTAAGCGAATTCTTTAAATCAAATATTTATGACCAACATTTTTCAATGTCTAAAAATGGTATCGAACCATAGTTTGGTTTAGAATTCAAAATCAATGTTTTCAATCATATTTTCATTAATTAAACCAGGAAGTGAAAAAACAACCGAAGTTATGAATTCAGTTAAATTTAGTGGATCAATTCCTTGCACAGATTTTAATACCGAATTGTTAAAATCAACACGGTTTGAAATTTGAACACATACAGTTTTGAAATATTCTTTTCAGCGATTCTTGAATTCTGTTATTCAGGCTTTACAACATTTTGTAAAATTGTTTTGTAAAACGTTTTTAAAAAAGGCAAAAATGTATGTATCCTTACTGTTTCTGATTGAAACTCTAGATTGAGTTGATTTGTCAACTGAAGAACATAAGATAAAAATAATAGATAAAGTTTAGCTGTCATTCAGCTCTTCTTGAATTTTATCAACAAAATCTTTATTACTGTCAAAAGACTCAAATGAACTTTCTAAAAAATAGTGAACTAATGCAGGACATTGTTCTAATTTCCTAGCCACAACCTTTTCGAGAGCTAGCCAACGTGTAAAAGCTGGTTTTAAAATTGTATGCTTTACTACATTGAAACATTCTTGAATTTAAATTCCATATACAAAGATTTTACCCTCAAAATATAAACTTGCTTTTTATTATGTAGGCAATCGTATTATTATTACAATAAAACGCATACTCTTGCAGAATCTGGTTTTTTGAGTTTACACGCATATTCTTGCAGCTAACATACTTTTTAGTTCGTACTCGAAATAGTGACCACTTTATAACAAGATTGGAAACCTACCTACGTTTTACCCTCCAAATACCGCAAAAGTTATTTTTTTTCATACACACATACTCTTGCAGCAAACTTGCTTTATTATGTAGGCAATTGTATCATTATTACAATAAAACGCATACTCTTACAGCTAACCTGTGTCTTTTAGTTTGTATTACACGCATACTCTTACAGCTAACCTGCTCCCCTAGCTTGTAGGCAAATGTCATTTTGACAGCAAGGTTTCCAATCTTGGTATAAGTGATCAGTGACTCGAACGTCATTTTGACAGCAAGCTTTCCCATCTTGTTATAACCGATCAGTGCACACACTTGTAAGTACGTGTTCGCTGCAATGCTTAAACGATATTGAAATCAATAAAGAAAAAGTGAAAAATGCGAATAAAACTGTGACTCTAGGTCCCTGTTCTGTAACTCTCACATCGATTACGTTTTCGTATAAACAGAAATCAGAATCAGAACGAAACTACGATGAAATGAGTCAAAAATCACGTTTTCGCATTCAACTGTTTCTGCAACTTTTTTTCACACAATCAGGAATAAAATGAAACGGAATTATTGGAAATACTGGAAAAAAGTGAGTGAAACTGTGTCTATAAAGGCTGAATCACAAAGACGCTTCAGCTTCGGCTTCGCTTGACGTTTAAGAGTTCAGCTATAGGAATTCAATGCTTGCTATCACAATAAAGCTTCGACCTCACGTTTCGACGTAACGTGATTCCAAACGGAAGCTCTTGTTCAAATATGCTGAACTTTTGCTTTGTCAAACAGCTCAACAGCTGTTTGAAAAAAAAAATGCACACAGAAAATTCATTGGTTTTTGAAGCAGCGTTATCACTTGAAAAAAAGGAATCGAAGTAGATTTGGGAATAAAGCGAAGTATAGATTAAGAAAAATCGAAGTCGATTTTAAAATAGTGTATATTATTTTGACCATGGATACATTGGCTCAAAAAGGGACACACAGTTATTATGAAAAGTTCATAAGGACAGATCTACAGTTTGGGCCGTGTCCAAATTGGCTATTTGTAAGGTGGAATGGACAGTGTAAAAAATAAGGAAGTCATAATCAAAACTATTGTTTGCTAACTAAGGACCTCCGTGTTCTACTAAATTATTTCTATTCACTGCTCTCACCGGGAGCGCACTGAACCGACCCAAGTTTTATTAGGGTCGAGAATTTCGGAGCTGTTTCTATAGGTACAAGCGTACAACAAAGAGAAAACACTATGGAGCACTCCTAAGTCATAATGCTTCTGATGTGAAACCATTGAATAAGAAGTACAGGAAGCGGTGTTAGCTACATGTACAGTGTACGTGAGTGAAGCAACAAAAATGTCTGATGATGTCCATATTTAGGGTATGTGCTGTCAATTTTTAGGGTATGTGCTGTCAAACTTTGACTGTGTTGTCAGTCGTGTTCAGGGGTGTATTATTTCTGTTCGTGATGGTAAGGCGCTGCAATTCGTTGAGTTCCCGTAGTGTTGTACGGTTGTTTTGAATAGTTCTTCCATCGTGTTTCGAAACGTTTTTATTTGTTGGTTGTATTACAATAGGCGTAATAAACGTGATGAATTACGGATGAAAAATCAAGAAAATGTACTGGAAAATAAAACAAATAAACATTAAAAACCGTGCAGTGCATCTTTAGTGCTAAAACACCATGCTTCCTAAAAAAAGAATTGAGATTGAAAAAAAAAGTTGAAGCAAAATCGATGAAATCTTGATTTAATCAAATTTCGCTTGGCGACCCTGAGATTAACTATTCAACTGCAGACCAGCCCTGTTGTAATGCGTTTGTGTTTGTGAAACTCACACTACTTAGAAAAATGCTTCAATTCTTGTTCATAAGACCCCTTCCTGTACTTCTTATTCAATGTGTGAAACCAAACCCAGAGAAATTCAGGGTGATAACATCGAACGAACCTAATAATTGTGCAAGTGCACTTTTTTTGTTAGAAAAATAAAATGCTTGGAGTGATTTCCAATCGATGGTTAAATATCTATTCAAACAATTTTACATATCAAATTCAATCATAGGTAAAACTAGCCCCTAAGAACAATTGCTTTCATATTTTGGTTTAAATCCATCAGCTATTCAGGAGAATGATAGTTTAGTTACCACCCGGAAAAAGGTAAACAAAATTTTAAACGGAAAATAAAATGATGTCGATCTGTTTTCTACCAAAATATCATTAAGGGTATTCACGTAACGAGATAATTTTCTACTTTGCGGAAAAATAGAAAATTCCGCAAGAGATTTAAATGAACACCCCAGAAGAAAATAGTTGCGTAAACAAGGGAAACAAACAGCTGTTTGTTAAACGTCAAAGTGAAGTTGTTCAATTCACGTCATCTGATAATTTATGTTGAAGTGATTCTTTTTTTTTATTCTAATTACATTTTAATTTTTGCTCTTCAAGATGCCAAGAAGTCGTTTTTAAACAAAATTCATTCAATTGTTCAATTGAACAAATCACTTTAATTTATATGTGGACGTTGGAGTTATTTGGTGAAAAAGATGGTAACTATTCAGTTGGAGAAAAGATGAAATGAGCGCCAAATTAAACGTCAAAATAAACGTCATGAATTTGATCAGTTTTTTTTTCTGCAGTTTCTGCTTCAAATTTGTGAGATAAAATTCTACAATTTGCAGAACATTTTTCCCATACAAATTTTGACAGCGCATTTCTACCAATAGAAAATTCTACGGTTTCTACGGTTTCTATGGGTTTTCCGCGTTTACGTGAATACCCCTATTGATTGACCGGACACTTTTTACAAACATTTAGTGCGTGGTCCTGTCTTACTAACAGCATTTTTTATCAGGCCACTTTTTTCAAATCCTAATCCTAAGGGTCAGGGCATAGCTTTCATTGGTTTTCATCATTGATAATTTTCATTCGGGTTTTTAAGCAATTAAACAAGAAATAATTGTTAAGTTTGGTACCAAAATGAAGGTAAGTAGTTCAAGAATTTTTTTCATCAATGAAAATATTTAATTTAGCCCGAATATTTTGCTTAAAATTCATTTTATATTTTTCAATGATGTAATCGTTTTCAATGATCAGCTGATTTGTCATTCCTCGTTTCGTAGTACCAGCGGACCAATGAAAATGTTCGAATTTCTCTTTGTTCCAGACTGTCAGTGGTTCTCTCAATGATCTAGTCTAACCTCAATTGTCCAATTGACGCACAAGCGGCACAGGGCACAAATATTTTCCATTTCATTTTTCACTGACATTTTTGTTCAATGACATAACATTTCAATGATAGCGATGCCAGACCTGTCAAAAAAATTCCAGTGATTTGTTTCAATGATTGAAACCAATGAAAGCTATGCCCAGACCCTAAGAGGCCAGTTATAGCTATCATTAGTTTTCATCATTGGAATTTTTCTGATAGGTTGGTTATAGCAATCAATGACAATTTCTGTCAGGAAGTTTTTTCCTGACGTGACTCTATCATTGGAACTGTGAGATATTGAACACCGATCATTGGAATTGTACAAAATTGAAACGCAAATCATTGGAACCGTTATAATTTTTTGACATAATACAATCAGCTGTTCAGGAAAACGAATTTACAACCGGAAAATAAATAAAATAAATTGAGTGGCGCGACAGCTCTTGAAGAGCCAAGGCTTAAGTGGCTTACTCTCATCAACAATTCTCTAGGTGCGTATGAAGAATTGAGGGGACCTACAATTTAACGCCGATTCCGAACGGCAAAGTTGAGAAGCACTTTTTCATGACAGATGGTACTCTTGGAAGTTTTGTCAGTTCTTCGCAAGAGGCAGTGTCCGTGAAAGATGAAATAAAAACTTTGGCCACGAGTAGGATTCTAACCCACGACGTTCTGCTTAGCAGCCAACACACCTAACCACTAAGCTACGGACACTACTACAACCGGAAAATAGAAAAACATATTTCAATGAAAAAAATAAGTGTGTAATTTAACTTTTTTATGTCAATAAAATTTCCTGGAGTGATTTCCGATCGATTGGTATATAATTTGCACTTCTGTTCAAAAGAAAACATAGTTAAATATCCATTCAAAGATTTTTCCGGATCCATTTCAATGATAGCTATAACCGGCCTCTAATTCTAATCCTTAATCCATGATTTAGTGAAGTTGATAAGGCGGAATCAGTTATAGCGATCATTGAAATTCATCAGGAAAAATTTGAATGTATATTTGACTAAGTTTATATTGTATAATTTAGGCCGTGTGCGAATTCAATTTAAAAGTGGTTAACGTTTGGCTAAATTTTGACACTTCGTGTTAAATAAAATGTATTTAAATTTGACTAGCTGCGGAGCAAGCTAAAATATGACGTAGTGGTTAAATTTAACCAGTATTTTTAACCCAATTCGCACGGCCAAAATGCATTTTCCATTTTCCGTACGGAAATTCATTTTCCTGAACTGCTGCTGGATTTATTTCAAAAACTGGAACGAATCGTTCCAATGGTTTCTTTTTCAATCTTGTGCTATTCCAACGATTGTGTTTCAATTTTGTACAGTTTCAATGGCGGATTTCTGTCTGAAAAAAATTCGGCTGCATTCCAATAAAAAAATTTGCTACAAACTCTAATCAGGATAAAATTTCAGATTCCTCATGTTTCACTTTTTCCTGATAGATTTCAATGATCGCTATAACTGACCCTCCAGAATATTTCCCCCTTTTCTCGGATATTTTGGATAGGTTTCCTTCGTTAAATCTTGGATTTAGGGTAGGTGAAAACGTAGTAAAAGACAGAACTCCAAAATAAACAGCTTGGGGTGCTTTCATAAATGCATGGTTGCGAAAGTCTGACGAATGCATGTTTTTCATAAATGCAAATGATAAATGTCAGATGTTCATAAAAGAAAAACGCAAATATTTGCAGCGCAAATGTGCAACTATAAAAACTCACATGCACACTGAATTTCTTTCTCAATAAAAGAGACAGGTATATAAGAAAGTAAGTAAAACTTCAAATTCTGACAGTCTTTTGACATATGAAGCAAATCATAAAAAAGTGTTCATAAATGCAGCATAAAATGCACGCGCAAGTATTTTTGTGTGACGTTAATATGATTGCAATTGATCGCATGTAAGCAAAGCAACCATGCATTTATGAAAGCACCCTTGTTTTGAGTTGTTTATTGCACAGTTAAGTTATTTTGCGAATCTCAGTGCATTCTCAAATAAAAGTAAAATCTTTATTCTTGATGCAATGATCAAAATACGTAAAAGCAAAAAAATCCGAGGATAAAAATATTACATGTACGATTGTTAATTTGGTTGCAGTTGTTGTCCCTTGTTAATTTCGATACATAATTGAACGCGTGCAATCGAATTCGAAATCAGAATTAAGCAAACAGGCCGACTCGACTTGCATTCGTTCACTTTAGTTGGAAATTAGCTTTGCGATCATTCAAATTAAATGTTTTTAAATAGTAGTTAGTAGTATGCTATTTTAAAGTAATATTCGGTGTTCTATTTTAAAAATCAAGTTTATTCATTTGCTGGTGCATAAATATAATTTTTCTCATGCAGATACTATTTTTTCAGTTAAAGTGCAATTCGTGAATTGTCTCGTTCTTAAAAATGGTGATCGATACATGTATGTGCGCAATGATGGTGTTTTTAATTTATGCAATTGTGGGCGGAGCTTCGGTTACTTGACAAACGCAGTTAAATTCTAATTTAAACTCGGTTTACAGATTTTTTTTTGGTTCATGTTTACTTTTTTGTTGAAAGCAAGGTCAATTTTTGTGTTAGATATCAAACAAAAAAATGTTTTCCTAGTTTAGTATAACTAAAATTAATTTTTTTGTTAATTAATCAGTGTATTTGTGATAAAAGCAATGTCAAATTTTTCGGTTTAAAAAATGTTGAAAGCTGCTTCCAAATAAACGGTTTCTCATTGTAAAGTTAAATCAAAGTTACAAGCCGACACCATTGGTAAGGATTTTATTGTTTTTATTTAAGTATTAACTTAAGACGGATTATATTTTCGAAAATATCAATGCATGTTAGTTTTAAGAAGGTAGACATGCAATTAACAAAAGAAAGCTAAATCATCCAAAAAGCTACAGTTGTATTACCATATTTTTCGCGACCAATTCGCAAATATCAGGTCATCTTGCTGCTTGCTGGTTTTGAATTGATTGTATTTGCATCCTCCCTATCTATAACACGTCTCCAAAAAAGGCAACATCTCGTGGAAAAAATAAGAAAGAATGACCTTTTCAAAGCATTTCTTGCAAAATTGGGATTGTTTGTCTTTCACCATTTTCGAAGTGAGTTTTAACAATTTATTTGCTTTTACTCATCAAATTAATTGCGAAAGATGTCAACTTCAAAAACGTAAGTTGTGTAGATAGCGGGCTGTTCAAAATAAAATCTCTTATTTATTCTTGGCTCATAGGAATTTCGTAAAAATATTGGAACGTCTATACTAAAAAGAGGAAAGGTTTGATTTTTTGTTTGTTCGTTTGAAAAGAATAGGCTCCGAAACTAGTGGACCGATTTAAAAAATTCTTTATTTTCAAAAAAAATTAGGGATTCTTACTAAAACTTAATAATCTAACACAAGGTGTAAGAAAATAAACATATCGCATTCGAATTTGGTTCACAATTTCACTTATCGTAAAATCTGTCACTTTTGAAGGGGAAAAATATTTCCCCTATCTGCCGATTTAAGACACAAAAATGTCTTGGGGCAGTTGTGTAAGTTGTGTCAATTTTTTTTTCTATTATTTTTGACGTTTCATCGTGTTCATGCTTTGTGCACTTGCTCACAAAAAAAGTGACGTTTAAAAAGTGGGAGAATTTTGTGTTCAACGCGTTCTTTTACTTTTAGGCACATTTGTTTTTTTTTTTCTGAGAAATTTATCCCCACTCCACGAAATTTGACAGTTTTTACACAAACTGCCCAAAAAGTAAAAGAACGGACCTATTATCAGTACCTGTGAAGACAGTTAGCGTGTAGCGGGTAGCAGTTTGACGGGTAGCGAGAGTGGGTAGTAGGTAACGGGGAAGCGGTAAGTGAGTAGAAGTAGTTGTTGGCGGGTAGAGGGATAGCGGGTAGTGGTATAGCGGGTAACGGGGTACCAGGGTACCAGGCAAAGAGTGGTAAAGTAGCTTAGGGTAGCGGATAGCGGGTAGGGTAGCGGTGTAAAATTGTTTGTCTTTTATTTATCGATTGAGGCAGTACGAAGTCTACCGGGTCAGCTAGTTTTTATTAAAAACGTGGGGACTTTTTAAAACTTCATTGTCAATAGAATTATTGTTGATTTTGTGTATTAACTGTTCAGATTTATAAGAAAAGCTAGCTTACGCTAGCACAAGCACCATTTTTTATTAATGGGTAGGACTTGGTACCAGAGATTAAAATGAGTATGTTTGAACAGTTCGAAGTTCGAACACATTCAACTTTTTCTTATGTGCTTGTTTATACTCGTTCGATTGTAACCCTTAAGGGGCTGACCCATAGAATCCGTCAGTGCGTCAACGTTGACGATTTCAACTGACAGCACAATAGAATATACATTTTCTAATGAAACTCGTCCCATAAGCAACGCATGTGACGGATACGACGGATAGAGTTGCTCAACTTTCTACTTTTTGCGACCGTTGATCCGTTGACAAATGAATTTGACGAGCAGTGAATTCAATGTGTTCCCACAGCAACAAGGAAAAGCAATTAATTGATTCATAAGTAAAAAGGCTTGTAAGTCAAACCAAGCAAGCAGAGGAAACTCGTAAATATTTTTCATTTTCGATCATTTCAAGTCAAATTGATTCACAAGCAATTTGTTTGCTTGTACTTACTCAAGCATGTTCGAGTTTTCGGGTAAAATTGATTGGATGCTTCAAATTGTTTTTGCTCTACGAAGTTATAATTTAATGAATAAAAATATTTATAAATAAGTTAGGTGGCCGGATTTGCAGTCATAAATATAATAATCCGCACTGGAAACATTATTTTTCGCATTAATTAAAGAAGGGATTTATTAATGAATGTATACATTAAATGTAGGTTAGGTATGTGTGTATCTATTTAGATATATAGAAAATTGTGATTGACGAAGATTATGTCGTGGGAATACCTGCTTCCGGTTGGTAGAGAATGCAGTTTTGTAAGGATATTTTAAATATTTTAAACGTTTTATTACATATCTGACCTACTTTTACCAAGCTACCTACTAGGTACAAACAAATCAATGATAAAAATAAACCTGACCATAGATCAATTTAATTTCCACTCAGCAGACAAATCTCATCCAAACCAAACTTTATCTTTCGATTAACTTACAAGCGCCATGAATAATGGAGTGGTGATTTTCTTGTAAATACTCGAAACTTACAAACAATACTTGACTCAATTTAATCTGGTAGGTACCGTCTCTTGCAAAAATTGATTTTCATAAAACTGTCGGTTCCCTCAATTCCTTATACGAACTAAAGATATTGTTGAAAAGTGTAAAGGCAGTTGAGGCTTGATTCTTAGAACGTTTGTATACGGAATGACTATAGTATTATCAAGATTGGTGTTTTCAATTTTCTCTGCTTCATTAGAAATGACAGAAGCTAGCAGGTTACAAACTATGTAAAAAAACTGCTTCTGTTGAAGATCTTAAGATGGCATTACAATCGACTTCCATCTTGCAGCTACTATCGAAGAATATATCAACAAAGCTAGGGTCTGGGAGAAGTGGTGCCACCCTAATAATAATATTATTTTTGTTGTTGTTAAATTATTCCGTTTATGTATTCATAAGTAATGTAGCTAACATACATAAGTGCATGTATACTTAAAATTTATTCTGTTAACAAAACGACTTGTTACATTTTCTGTTTTAAGCTTTTCTCTCCACTGCCCAGTCGTTTCGAGATAAGCCAGTCGGTTTTGAACGTGATTCTTGTTATCGAAAAGGATTGGTGAGCATTTATTTTCTGGCTTTTTTTTAATGGTTTATGTATTGCTGATGAGTTACAATTATGCATAATAATCCGTATACACGTAGATACAACCAATTACAGCGTATAGAAAAAGACTTCAAGCCGTACGTGAACAAATGCTGATTCGAGCATCACTACAAGGTCCTGAAATTGATGCATACATTCTAACTTCTTACGATGAACATCTTAATGAAGAAGTTGCGGAACGTGATCAAAGGTTGCAATATTTAACCGGTTTCACAGGTCGAAACGCTTTTGCTGTGATAACTCATAGAGGTTCCGCTTTGTGGACAGCAAATCGATATTTGCAACAAGCTGACGGAGAACTTGATTGCAATTGGGATATTTACCCTTTAAATGAATCATTCAAAATCTCTGATTGGTTACTGGTGCGTAAAATATTTTACAAAAATTGTTCGCAATTATGATAACAGATGCCTTAAAATTTGTGTAGTTCTATTTAGAACCTGACATGCGGATAGGTGCTGACCCTCACTTGGTTCCACATAAAACTTGGTTAGAATGGGAAAGAGAATTAGTGGATAGGTTCTTAATTTTAGTGAAAATAAACAATAACTTAGTGGACTTAGTTTGGGGGAAGGAACGCCCACCCCCTCAAAATAAAACTATTACTATTCAAGATTTAAGGTTTGCGGGTGAAAAATGGCAAGTAAAGGTAGATAGCTTAAGACAATCACTTAAAAAATATGATTGTGATGCAATGATTGTGACATCTCTTACGGAGATTTGTTATCTGTTGAATATAAGAGGAAGAGATATACCGTACACACCAGTGGTAAAGGTATGTAATTAATTAAATTACCATAAGTTGCTTTTGAAAATATAGGTACCTTTTATATTTACTTCATGCTCGTCAAAGGCTTACCTTGTTGTTACACAAAACGAGTTAATACTTTACACTGATCGGGCAAAAGTGCATCTTGGAGTTTTACTCCACTTAAAGGCCGACTTATGCCACAACACTGTTTGTGTTAAGTATGCTTTATTGTTTTTTTTATATGTGTACGAAATTTTATCTTTGAATTAAATTTATAAGCATAAAGGAATATAATGCAATATGGAGCGATATTCGAACATTCAATCAGATCTGGAATAAAGTTCTTGTTCCTGCACCTTGTCCTCTAGATCACGGGGCATCTCAAGCTGTTTTCACTTCAATTACGCCAACTCTTATTAACGAACAGGTCTCACCCATTATATTTATGCGTGCTCAAAAGAACTTTGAAGAACGCGCAGGAATGCGTGCAGCCCATATTCGTGATGGGGCGGCAATGTGTGAGGCAATGAGCAATTTAGAGCAGAGGGTAAGTTTTTTTCTTTCACACTTTCTTTTCCATTCCCATCACATTCTATTCGAATAAAAGTTACATTAAACCATCGATCATTTTTGTACACATTTTGACCTATTTCGCACTCACAAATCAGTTTCTTCAGTTTTTTCTCTATAAAATTTGAAGCTTTCAATGCTTGTGTCTGTTTTTCTTATTTTCTCAGTTTTTCACCGAAAAATGGACAGAAGAGAAAGTAAAATTTGAAGTAGAACGCAGTCGTCTGTCACAGCCACATTCCAAGGGACTATCTTTACGAACAGTGGTTGCCTTTGGGACACATTCCGCGTTGCCCTATTATATTTCCAGCAACATAACAGACGTAAATGTTACTGATCAGAGTATATTAGTAATTGAATCTGGTGGGCAATACTTTGATGGTACCACTGATGTTTCAAGAACTTTTCATTTTGGCCAGCCAACACGAGAACAGCGGCAGGCATATACAAATGTTCTTTCAGGAATTTTGCGGTTATCACATTTGAAGTTTCCTGCAGATTTGCGACCGTCGGAGATTGACGCTCTTTCGCGTAGTGCAGTTTGGGGTGCCATGAGTGATTACCCACATGCAACGGGTCATGGTATCGGTTCTTATTTGTCTGTAGAAGAACGTAAGTGGAATCTCATTTGGTATTTTGAGAACAGAGATTACTAACACGCTTGTTCATGTTCAACAGCTCCAATTGCTGTTTCATACGCTGATAACAGTACATTTCATTTTAAGGAGGGATACTTTTTTTCCAATGGTAATTGCATTCCTTTTGCATTCAATTTTGTGAGTAGAGTGCAATAACTCTTTTGCAGAGCCTGGTTACTATCGGCGTGGGATGTTTGGTATTCGTTTAGAGAACGTTTTAGAGGTTGTAGATACTGGACGAACACACCCATCAGGATCCAAATTTTTGGCTTTTAGTGAAGTGACTCTAGTGCCTTATGAACCTAAATTGATAGACCGAACAATACTTAGCGCACAAGAAGTAAGGGCATGTTAAGTGTCTGTTTTTTTCTGTTGTAATTAAAATTATTTTTATTTGAAGAAACGTTGGTTAAATGAGTATAATGGAAAGATTCGTCAACTTGTCGGCGACGAGCTGAAGCGACAAGGAAATATGCAAGCATTTCATTGGATGATGAACAAAACTCGCCATATAAAAGAGTTTTTACCTGAGGACGAGTATCGTGTCTCTCGAAGTTGTTCCAGTCAAGCAATTATTTCCTTGTGTTTAGTAATTTGTTCAAGGATCTTGATTGAAATCATATCGTAACTATTGTGATACTGGCTTTCTTATTTATGTACCTACATATTTGTGTTAAACGTAAGTTATTTTGGATCAATGTATTGTATAATCTTATTTAAATACAAAATAATTATAAAGTAAATAAAATGAACAGTAATCTTTCAGGAACTCACTTGTTGTTCTCATGTTTATTCCAAAAATAAGTTGAAGAAAGAAATAATTTTCTTTAAAAGCAAAAAAACACATATGAATAGTTAATAAACATATATAAATGTATGTATGCCATTTTATCGACCCTATTAAATATTATACATACTGAAAAATACATTTATGGCTTTTATATTGGATTCATGATGCCAAAACAAGCTAACTTTTGATGTAAGAATATGCGTAGGAAGACAAAATATTTTCACTTCAACATTCATTCTTTATTGCGACATAAAGAATACTAGCTGACCCAGCGAACCTCATCTCGCCTCTTTTTTTTCTCAAATTCATTTTTGTATTCATTCAAAATTAAATCTACTTACATCCTAGACAAAAATGTGAAGCTAGCCTTATTATTTCTTCTTATATATAACTTACCGGCCCTAATCGGTCGCTCTAAGCAATTCATGATTCTTAACATTAATGCCTTTCGGCCCACGAACTAAGTTTATTTTATTTTACTTCATATTATTTTTTTGATTTATTAGTAAATTTAGAAAAAACGTATGACTTTATCTATTTTTTATGGGTTCGGACACAGTCCTACTGATATACTGAACTTAAGCAGCTCCGCTCCATCACAAGCGAGGATGCCTCGTTTATACAGGAGTCGCCTAACGTAGTAGATAAGCGGTACTGCCAATCTATCCTGGCCGCACTGGTCCAAATAGAGGAATGCCTCTGGTAGGATGAAGCTGCTCAAGCGTGCATTGTCGAAGTAGTTGTCGTTCGGATAGAACGGCCCGAAAATCTAATTGTTGGTCGAAATCATAGCTCTTGCAATATGGCCCCGAACAAGTTTTATCACAAAATTGTCAATTCTATTGTTTCGAGCCCCATTGTTTAGAAGTTCGTTTGAATAATAATGCGGATAAGAAGATTCTGGTGTCCAATACCAACTGAGACACTGCCTCTCAAACACCCGAAGCTTCTCCATTTGGGAACGGGCAATGTTGAACCACACTGGACAGCCATAAACGATCATCGGCCGTATGAGGTCCATGTAGCAAATTACCTTCACTCTGGGGGTCAAGCCGACTGCTGTAAAACAGCCGTGTCGTCATAGTGAAGGCTCCGCTGGCCTTAGTCAGATCAGCATCTATATGTCTGGTGACATACAAATACTGGACCAACCATATACCGAGGTACCTCACTACACTTTTGCTCGTTAATGCCTGTCCGTGAGGATCAGCAATGACCATCTTGAGCCAATTCTTACACGTATCTTGCGAAGCCTTAGAAGCGAAGTCACGCTGCAAGAGAATTCTAATAACTTCAACTTTTGGAGCCGTTCTGTACGCAATCAGGTCGTCGGCATACGCAATTGCGTTAGTTAATCTACCTATCACATCGCTGGTGTAAATGTTGAAGAGGATCGGCGAATACACCTCTCCCTGTTGAAGACCGTTTTTAATTTCAAAGGTGGTGGTAGAAGTTACATTGCCACTTTTGACACCAAACTTTATACCCTTGAGCATATCATAAAGCATATACAATAATGGTTTACTGATGCCTAGTCTGGTAAGTTTTAGGTACAAACCTTCTAATCTCTTCAGATTTTTTTTTGTACCAGTGACATACAGCTGATAAAATAGCTTGTAGAAATTATTTATATAATAATAAAACAACGTTTACCGGATCAGCTAGTATGACTGATTTGTGGTTAAAAAACCCGTCTAGGACACCACCCGAACGCATAAAAAAAAAAAACACTTAAATCGCTTCAGTCTTTAAGGAGGAGTTCAGTGACATACAGCTGTTCTTAGAATAAATACTTATATGGAAAAATAATGTTTGATGGGTCAGCTAGTAGGATAAAAAGTATTAAATATCTGTCTCCTGTCTCTAAACTACTTTTCCGCCAATTTTGAATCAGCTCAGCCGTTCTAAGAATTCATTTTTATGGCAAAACAATGTTAACCGGGTCAGCAAGTAGAATAAAAAGTATCAAACATACACAAAATGATTGAAATGAATGAAGGAATTAATGCATAAAAAAAAATTCATTCAAGTCGATCCCGCCCTGTAGTTTCAGTATAGATACTGACTGCAGCGCCATCAGCCAGGCTAGTTTGTAAATCTTTACCATCCAGAGCGTTTCCTGAACGCAAAGGCATATAAAAAAAATAATACAAATCGGTCTAGTCATTTAGGAGGAATCCAGTGACATACACAATTACAGTAGAATTCTATATAAAGAAGATTATAACTATTAATTTTATAATTATTATTATAATTTATTATTACTAGACACTAAATATTGAAATAATATACAATTTTCAAGAATTAGTTTAACAATACATTTGATGTGAAATGAAAAAAGCAGAAAGGGCGATCGAACGGCTCCAAACGAGGACCGAAGTATGCGCGACTTGGAGGACGCCCCTCAGCCGCCCACGGTTTGTATTTTTAAAGAAGATAAGTAGGTATGGAGAGTTTTAGATTCGTACCAAATTTCAACTCGAGATTTTGATCAAATGTGAAATTACGATGATAGAGAAGTCGAAAAGACGGGTCTGGCGATTCCGTCCATCTGTCTATATTGTTGCACTTTATTGTGAACTTGCCCATATCAAAAAAATTTAAATTTTTAACGCAACAATATAATACCTACCGAAGGAAAAAAAGCCAAATTGAAGATTGTCTTGTTATTTTTTCTGTCATTGTATAAAGTTAAATATTAAAGTTTTAGGGCTTCATTTAACGATTGAATTAAACATAATACATTTTTCATTCGTGTTTTGTGCAGTGGGCAACCGAAAGTCCGAAATACAAACGCAACTTATTATCTGATTTTTTTCTTGTTGTGTTTTAATTGCTTGCAAATTCTTACAAGTGTTTTCAACTTATTTTAACCATAGCAGGCTATCTTTTACTTTAATGTTCCACTTAGCTATACATAAATAACAACTATAATTATTTAGAAATTAAACAAAATATTGGGTAATATTTATAACTTACTTGTTTTAAGTCAGTGTGCATACTTTGTTGAACATACTCAATATATGTACATTATTATTAACGCAGTATCAAAAACATTCACATAAACATACATACATATGAATGTTACCCTTGAGATGTTAAGAATAAAAGTTAAATTTTTCACGCTTCATGTCTTTGTGGAAAAATATACCAACAATACCTCAATCATCCAACAGATTTTAGTGTTAATCATACAATAATAATTTTGCAGTCTTGAATCCCTTTGCGGTCATAAAACTCTGTCCTTATCCGAATATACTTTGATCATAGTTGTGACTTATGGTACCTAAGAATTCACATGTGGAAGGTCCACGCACGTTGAATGCTTTCCAAATCAAGCGGCTACGCTACGGTGATGTGACAATATGAAGATCCGACCCAGAATAATTATTATTACGATTACTATTATCCACAAGTTAATAAAATGGTTAGCAATTAAATAGCTCAGCATAGAGACAGAGAGAAGACAGAGAGGATGTATAGAAGTGTGTGCTATATGGGTCCCTTGACCGAAAATGAATATCGAATGACAAATGAATTGGTAATCAAAAACGTCCTTCCTGTCCATTTCCCAAGCACCAAATTCAACACTTCACCATCACTGAGCCTGAGCTTGTGAAATATGTACATTTTATTGTAGTTGTTGGCGACGTTTTCGGAAATTGGATCAGAGAATTGTGCTTTTCAAAAGGACATCGATATTAATTAATTTGGTAAACCTGAAGGGATATTGGGACAGTTCAGCAAAACGTTGGTTGGATAGTTTGTGGATATGAAGTCATCGGAGGCTCAATGATGGCCTTGCTGTAAGTTTTGTATACTTTTGCTGTTTAGTAAAGTGTACAATGTTTCTTGATTAAATTTCCATTCCTATAAGTAGTTGGCTTGTGAGAGTCTCTAAGGATTGTGTTCAGATGACTTGGTGGTATTAGTTTGCCGACAACCTTCGTTTGTTTTTTTTTTATTACCTATAAAAATCCAAATCCGTCAGTTGTGAACGATCAAAGTTTGGTGCACTTTATTAAACACACAATTAATTTTGGAATTCAAATTTTTTTTCGAATGTGTTGCGAAATTGAAAATCATTATGATGAAAATCAATTTATTACGAGTACCATTGAATAATTTCAATCGTTCAATGGTTTGGCCGAATAGAATGTGTAGATACCTTTGCTCATTCAATTAAGTTTGCTTGTATTCAGATAGACAGTTGAATTCATTGATATTTCGTAGGTATCTGGAAGAAATCCAATTCTGCTTTCCTGTAGTAAATTTACCAGCTTATTCACCACTTGAGTTCCAACTTCCAAGCTTTGTTAAAGGAAACCGAGATGTTAAAAAAAACGAGTAAATCTGCAAGTGCTTGATCTTGCGGTGTTGTTGTTGTTTTTTTTTTCTATTATCATATCTCTTGGTCTATTTTCTTTCGACGTGTATATTTTCCTTTTCAACTCAGTGCCACTTCACCTAGAAAAATCTGTGAAATTGAATTTCATATTTCATGAAGCCAGACAGTGTCTCCAGCAAGAACGTTTGTCTGTCTTTCAGTACATAAAAAGTGTCGCAGTCAGAGTTGTATGCCGCCACCGAAACCTTGAGCTAGGTTTTACTCAATTTTACGTCCTTTGTACAATGCCTCGCGAGCAAACCCCAACCCTGTACCTTTTCTTGTTTTTGTTTTACATCATATATACATGTATATCTATATATATTTTACCTCTTTCCCCTAATCTATGCGGATCCAGTTGAAAACGAGGACATAAGGGATAAACTAAGAAAATGGAGAAAAAATGCTGTGTAGGTACATAAAGGAATAGAAATCCGTGTTGTCACCATAAAGTGCATAGTTTTGAGGCAAAAAGCAATAAGACTTGTATCTTGGATAAAACCAATTGTATTTTAAATTTTAAATCAAGTGATGCAGGTTGGCTAAAAAGACTTTGCACAAGTTGACACTTTGCACGCGAAATCAATCCGGCCTTCTGTAAATCCATGCAACGTGCTTCTAAAGGATAAACCTAGTTCTGCACATGGGTGATATACCTAAAGTAAAACACTTAGCTATATCGCTGGGAACCGTAAACTCAATCAGAAGTAAAATATCTTACCAACTGAAGAATGTCATTGGATTTCCATACCAAACAGGAAGAATTTGTATCTACATACAAACATGTATGCTATAAAGAAGAAAGCGGAGCTGTATGTCTTCCCTTTCTACACTTTATGTTTAAAATAATTTATTCTTTTGATTTTTGTTTTGGAGGTCTATCTTAGGTACCTGAATTTTGTAATTTTGCTTTTTACATAAAACAATGGGTTTGAAAAGAATAGCTACCGGTTTTTGTATTTGAAATTGATTTTTAATGCATCTGCGATTTTTTTTTTGACATGTACCTATATATGCAAATGTTTGTGTTCATAAATTTGATTAATACAATTGTGGTAGATGGTGTTTGAGCAACATTATGTTTCTTCTAAATATTTCATGTTTTTACTTTGCTGTTTTTTTAGTTAGAATTTGTTTCTTCTGAAACCGCAAGATCGAAGGTTTCATCTAAGTGATTGGTGGTGTATGTATGCAAAATGTATTAACTTTGAATTAAAAAAAAAAAAACTAACTTCAAAAATGAGAATTTTCTTTTTGTACTAATGGTCATAAGACTATATTCCCAGGTGTGTAAAGATATAAACAATCGTTTTGTTTGATTTAAAACAGCAACAAACAATAAAAAAACGTTACCAACTACATAAATCTGAGAAAAACATATCCAAAGTTTTTTCTTCGGGTGTTTCTTAAATGACTATCCGTCTGTAGTTGAAAAAAATATAAGGCAGGGACATATCTTCTGAATCCGAGTCAATTGCAGTTTGAACTCTTTCGGATCCACATAATGGTTACATTTTACAAGTTTACTTTTAACCACATCCATATATGAAAATGTTTCTGATAGCCTTGTTCGTGTTTTTTGTGGTTTGAGTTTGGGTAAGGGAAATAAGTTTTTGTTTTTCATTTTGCTTACTTTCCATAAAAAAAGAGAAAGATATTGTTGTTGGAGGTATCTTATTATTCAAGAACGTATTCGGTTTTTATTGCAGGAAGTGTATTTTGCCCACAATACGAGTAGTTACAATTCAAAATGACACCAAGCCTTGTTCTTGCAAAACAGAAAAATCTCGTAATTAGAATCAATATTTTTATCGACGATATCATTGAATACTATGTTTCAAATTCAGTTTTCAAACAGTTGCATAATTGTTATCCACCATTTTAATATCAGGCACATAATTATTACACTTAGGGAAATCCTTGGGTGGTAAGACCATCTGGCGTTGAGTTCCAACTTGCAGTATTAGACCCATACCAATAGCCATATGCCATTCATAATGACAGTGCATAAGCCAATATCCTGAAGAATAAAAACCAATGTGCAATAAACCCTTTTTCGTGAAATGAAGCAAGTTATTTTACCTGGGTTATCAGCTCGGAATCTAACCACTGCAAATCCGCAACTTGGTATTGAAACTGTATCCTTAAAAGGTGGGCGGCCATTGCGGTAATTCCGTGGTAGGCCTTTTCCTACTTCCATTTTTATTGCTCTCTCTACAGTCATTGGTACGCTGGATGAATGTTTCCCTAATCCCGTTACTAGGAATCGATAACCATGTAAATGAAACGGGTGATGCATTCTCCCAACGGCTGCAACACAATTATAATTATAATTTTCAAATCAGCAGTTTCTTAGTAATATATTCTCACCTGTTGATTCGTCCACAATAATCAATTCAACAACACTGTTTTTTTTTACCTGTATTCGATGAATGCACGAACAAAGTCTTTTTCCAGCACAGTGTTTTGGCCAGTTATTTTCATTGCAAAATAATGACTCGTCAATATCTTTTGGTTGCGTAAGGGGCGGTGAGGCAGGAAAAATCATGCTTAGATTATTTATCGCACCAATTATAGTTACGTTATCTTGCAAGTCTAAAAGTAAAAAAAGAAGATGGTGCATTATTGTTTCAACGAGTATTTTAAAGGGTGCATCACTTGCAAAGTGCTGGAAAATTCCTGGTTGAAATAATTCTTCATTTGGAACAGCAATATTTTGAAATCCTAAAAAAAACTTGTAATCAGCTTTTTTGTTTAAGAGTTCCTTGTCTTCCTCAAGAGATCTTAACTCTGTTACACAATGACCCTCACTATCTTCAAAACAAGTTGCATTTGGATGATTAAGGAACTGACATGATTATTAAGTTAAAGTTTATTACTTAAATAAGAAACCATATAAGAATAAAAACTTACAACCCCAGAAGGAAAAGTGCTATTGTAGGCTGGAAAATCAGGCTGAGATTGATGAATAAGATCCCCATTAGCTTCTTTTGCATCATACCTCAAAAGTGCAAAAGATTCTGTTGGATTTATAGCACACACTCCCAATCCACGAACTCTTATCCAAAAATCTCCTTGTGTATAGTTTGCGGTAAGGATAAAATCATATCTTTCTCCGGAATTAGTAACTAAAGTTTCAAAGGAGCGTTTTTCAAGATTATATGAGTCTGATGATATTATTGTGAAGCTATGTCCTTCAACCTACACAAAAACCAACAAAAAAAAATCATAAACTATATCATCTCAAAAACTATGCTTTTCCACCTGTATTTGAACTGGACAAGCATGACTAATTGAATTAATGAGGCGGAATCTGTATTTTTTCCCGGACTTTACGGAATACTTTGTTACGGGTACCTTCGTGTGTTGCATTGTGTTTGGCTAGGTTATATTTCTAAATTGTTTTCATTTTTTTCTATAATCAAGTACATTGAATTGTTTTTCCTACGTTTATATATGTGCCACGTCCATTTATCAACAAGGACTTAGGATATATTCCCCCAGTTGATGGTAGACCAGGAAACAACTGTTCACCATAGTCATGCATCCAGTCCGAAACAAGAATGTTATGTTCTGGCAAGTCAAAATCATATTCACTAGCGTAGGCACTTTCAAAATATGTTTCTCGGACAATTAAAGCTCCATACTGTCCATTTACTTTATGATGTCCTATACAAAAAAAAAAATAACAAAAAAACTATTAGGAAAACCTTATGCACTGAAATTCTATAGAATTGAGATCAACCCGAATGTGAGTGATAAAAGTGTGTTCCAGCTTCTGTGGCTGAGAATGAATAACGAAATGTTGATGCAAATGGAATGGGACATTGTGTGGTATACGGAACTCCATCCATGTATGGAGTGTCTTTCATATGCAGGCCATGCCAGTGGATTGAAGCTGCAGTTCCATGTGCATTATTAGCTATATCGACAATGATAAGATCTCCTTTGCAAACGTGTATATCAGGTCCTGGAATCATCCGATTAATACTCATCACTCCTTTCTCAACACCATCTCCAACAATACATTGTGGTTTGTTACAGTCTTCAACAATGCCTTGAGCACATCTACCACATGCACTTTTATGAACAAAAAAAAAAAAAAAACAGAGATACATGGATTAAAGTTAAAACTTGAGATTTGCAAAAACTTACACTCCCATTGATTGGTAGTGTTCTAAATTGAAACGAAAATAGCAAACTTTTCTATCATTAGGTTCACATATTCGGTTGCAAAGTTCACCAGAATGATTTGATATATTTAAATATTGTGTTTTTGACAATGAGCTTAGGTTACCGAAATCACTAGTATCTATATTACTATTGGATGTTTCGTTATTAGCCTCGGCTATTATACACTTATATCCCGACACTCCCAAAATCAAGAAAATAAGGATATTTTGCGCAGCCTTAATCATTTTAAATTTTTAATATGCTTAGTTAGCTAAAAATACCAACTTTTAACTCGAAATCAATAGCGAATGGGCTAAGGCGAGACGAGACATTCGTTTTTGACTGTTTTCAAATACTTTATAATGAACTGGAAAAGTACATGAGTATTCATTTGTTTGCTTTTAATCTTAAAGGGAGATATGAGCAAACTAACTGATTTTCCAGCTAACCAAGTCCGCAGCAATTACTCGAATTTATTGGATCCATAAAGTCTAACAAAGCTTATACCCTTTCTAGATTTATTTCAGTAAATATTTACTGCGTTGAGTATTACAGTAAGTGGTAACTGTTATAGCTTAATGGTTCAACGTATTATTTGTTTTATTTTATTTTATTATCAACTCGTTTATAGCATAATATATTAAAACAAAAGTGTCAAATAGGTATGCCTTTTTGAAAATATAACACTCATGCGAACAACATCAATTGAAGGCATTTCAATTTTGAATTTAAATACAGTAAAACGAACTGGCATTCTTGCATAAAATACCTTTTGGACTTATCACGGTTTCTTTTTCTAATTGCTAGGTAGGTAGATATACTTTATTCCCTTACCCAAAGGTGGATCACATAGCTACATTAAATATTTTATGTTTTGTTAAATTAAAAACTCGACTAAATAATAATAATAAAATAAATAAATCTTAGTAAAGTTTTTCGTGTAGTAACAATTATTTATTATTTGAAATTCTCAAGTTTGGAAGATAGTTGTTGCACTTTGGAAAGTCTGAAGGTGGCTTAACCATATCTTCTTGATTTCCAACTTGAAATAATAATCCCATGCCAGACGCAAAATGCCATTCATAATGACAATGCATTATCCAATATCCTGAAAAAAGAATAAGTTTAACCAAATTATGTAAATGCTGATGTATATTATTCATACCTGGATTATCAGCTCGAAACCGCAAAACAGCATACCCACGGTTGGGTATTGAAACAGTATCCTTAAAAGGAGGTTTGTTAAATCTGTAATTTCTTTCAAGGCCTCTGCCCCGCTCTATTTTCTTAGCTCTCTCCAATGTCATTGGTAACTGTTCTGGATGTTGGCCAAGTCCAGTAACAATGAATCGATGTCCATGCAAATGGAATGGATGATGTATGTTTCCAATAGCTAAGTAAAATTAAAATATTTATTTTTACAACAGCTTGATTTGAGTTTAACATGACATACCCGAAGCTTCATCTACGACTACTAACTCCACAATACTTCCCAGTTCTATTTTTATTCGATGTACGCAAGAACAATACCTCTTGTCAGCACAACCGAGAGGTAAGTGTGCATCGTTACAATATTCGGACTCGTCAACGTCGTTTGGTTGCGTTAAAGGAGGTGATGAGGGAAAGACTATACTTATGTTATTTATGGAACCCACCACAGTCAGTGACGAAAAAAGATCTGAAATTATTGAGCATGAATTTAAAATTATTAAATACTACATAGGAAAGCTTATTGGAGTACGATACTTACTTTGGAAATGTGGATAGCTTCCTTCTTGGAACAGTTCGGAATTAGGTACATTAATCATGTTGAAGGAAACAAACACTTGGTGGTCGGGTTCATTCGTACGCAGCTCCTCATCATCTTCAAGTGCGACCAATTCTGTAACACAACAACTATCTGTTCCACCGGAACATGTAGATGAAGGATCGTTAAGTATCTGTTTTGGATTGACGAATTGATAAGATTATAAAGACAAAAATATAAAACAAAAATACAAGAACTCACTCTTCCCAGAGGATATGTGTCGTTAAAGAGTGGAAATGGTGGTTGGCTCCTGTCATTATCTGAAACTACATCACCAGTTTGATACCTGAGAAGAGCAAATGAATCTAAAGGCAAGTCTTGACATGGTCCCATTCCCCGAATTCGTATCCAAAAATCTCCTTCTGTATTATTAGCCGTCAAAATGAAGTCATACCTTTCACCGGAATTTGAAACTAGGGTATCGAATTCATCAGGTTCAACATTGAAAGAATCCGAAGAAATTACTTTAACATTGTGAGCTTTTATCTAAAAATGTGAGAACGTTAGATTGTTCCTTAAAGAAATAAGTCACGGCTCTTAAGCCAGAGCCGCGCTGACCTGGAATTGGACTGGACAAGCATGGCTCATTGAATTAATTAACCTAAATCTATACTTTTTACCAGGTTGAACAAAAAATATGTTCGCCGGGACGTTTGTGTGTTCAAAAGTGGTTGGATTTAGAAAAGTACCACGACCATTTATGAGCAACGAATCAGGTGCTGCTTCTGTCGAGGGAAGACCGGGAAACAATTGCTCCCCATATTCATGCATCCAATCGGATATCAAAATATGATGCTCTGGCAAGTCAAAATCGTACTCATTTATATGCTCGACCACTTCCTGCGGTTCGCGCACAATTAATGCTCCATATTGTCCATTTATTTTGTGATGTCCTGTGGTCCAAAAAGAAGATTGTTGTTTGTAATTTGTTTTCTTTATAATATAACCACGTTTGGTTTTATATTCAAACGCAAACCTGAATGAGAATGGTAAAAATGCGTTCCAGGCTCTACAGCATCAAACCAATACCGAAAGCTTGAACCGTACGAAGTAGGACATTGAGTTACATACGGAACTCCATCCATAAAAGGAGTATCTCTCATATGCAAACCGTGCCAATGTATCGCACTTGCAGATCCATGAGCTTTGTTGATGACATCGACAATGATCGTATCACCTTGACATACCTGAATGGCTGGGCCAGGGATCTGTCGGCTTATACTCATAACACCTTTTTCTTCACCGTCGCCAACAATACAATGAGGATGGTCGCAATCTTTCACAAGACCCTCGGCACATTTTCCACAAGCACTATATCGAATATAAATTTATATTCTATACCAAAAATAAAAATTTGAATTAAATGCTTACACCCCCATTGCCTGGTAAAGTTCCAAAACGAATTCAAAGTGACATATTCTTTTATGATTTCGTTCACAAGTTCGAGAACATAAGGCACCAGGATGCTCCGTTACGTTAATAAATTCATATGGTTGGAAAATTGATATTCCCGAAGATCCTACCACAAAAACAAACAACAAAACTACATCTAACGAAACAAATTTAAACATTATGAACTCCCTTATTATTACGCGTGTATTTTAAATCTTAAAGTTAACACGCCAAACTCTTTAACGAAAATGTAAACACATTTCGACTAAGAACTCTTATATATTGCTTTGTGGCTGGTTTATTTTTGCAATTCATGATTCCCGCGATCAAATCGAATATCTATACAGATCTAGATAAACAAATGAAAAGATATTTTAATATCTATGGAACCTCAAGTTAAACCGTGATAAGAAATCAATATTACTCCAAAAGAGCACCAAATTTGGAAGCTTGACGTATTTATTCATAGTTTAAACCCCATAAAAGCTTTTATTTCTGCAAATTAATTTGACAATCAGATAACATTTTTGATAAATCTGAAGGAAATAATAAATGAAGCATGTTAAAGTATTAATGGGGTTTTATTTTACAGAAGATAATTTCGTAAGAACGATATAAGATCCAAGAAGAATTTTTGGAAGTTGATTTCACACTATAAACACTAAGTGTTTTGATGGAAATAAATCTATTATTATACGGTGCCTTACTAGTATGATATTGTATGAATCATCACGTTTATTAGAAAACAAATCTTTATCGCCTTGTTTATGAATTTCGATCAATTTAATTAATCGTCTATATAATTTATTTCATTTAAAATATTGGTCTGTGCAATCTTTTTGCATTTTCTAAGAAATTACAGTATTTTATAAACAAATATTTGTGCTAAAATGTTAAAACACAAATAGAGGAAGGTTAGAACGAATGGACACTTACCTATTCCCAAAATATCCCATATATTCAAAATGTGAAGTTCCCTGAAAACAAGAAACCGTGGTACCTAGTGAGATACACGTTTCTCATATAAGACTGATTTGTATTAAGTAAAGAAAATCCGTTACAATAAGCACTTATAAATTCTGGGAAATTGTTATTTTATATAAAGATGCTTTCGAACTTAATCCTTAACTTAAGTGAACAGTTTCTGATTTGTGCAGGCTCTTTTCTCCTTAAAGTGTCTCATCACCTTTGTCTTTGTCAGCCAAATTTTATTTCTTGAATAATTTTACGCAGAATGGGGGCATACAAGAAAATTAAAAAAAGAAACATGCGAATTTTATGTTGACTTTCACATCTTTTAGAAAAAGTAAATAGTTATTAAATTATTCCTCCCATGCCGCCAGAAGTACAAGTTTTTGAATGGGCACACCAAAGGAGGCATTCAAATGAAATTAATTAAAGGCTCTTCTCGTCGTCATGGCCCTCAGCCGTTAGCACCGTGCCCAAGCTCGATCCAAAGCGGAACCTAGGGTTAAATAATTTTTTTAATTATTCGGCAAAGGACTCACATTTAGGATTGGCGCGACGAGAATATTTATATTACATCTTTACCCGCTGCCGCATCTGTTAACCAGCAATGCGAATTCAACTCAGAAGTTCGTCGTTCATAAGGTATAAAAACCTCTTCTCACTCAAGGCAACAAAAGTTGAGAAACAAAGGAAAAAAATATAACTAAGAATTAAAGAAAAAATAAAAAATATATTTACTAATTGAATGAGCAAACATTTCGCGTAAACCTTCTGTGATTACTTTAGTTGGTAAAAATATTTTGCTTTGGTTGACTCTCGTAAAACCAACGCTCTTAATGGGCCTAAAAATATATAAACAAATATTAAAAGCAGCCGAAATTTCTTTGTTGACAAGGATGTCTTTTAATACATTTGAGCAAATAACGAACAGTCCTGTTAACTCTTTTAAATTAACTTTGTTATGCCAAACGATGTACAATTTTCTTTTTCACCTTATTTTCTTTCATGACAAATTTCTGCTTATCTTGGGTTTGTATTGACTTTAAATTAAAAGAAATGCAAATGGTACCGAGAAGATACATATATTATGATTGTGAATTGGAAAATAAGAAAGTTTCACTAAGATGTTAACTCAACATTGTTGGGATTGCTGACTCAAAAGTTTTTTTCAAAATTAATTCTTTGAGTGTTAGACATTTACAACAACAAAAAAAAAAAACATACGACAAAAACCCTAGAAAATATTCTGCAAAATTAATTCACTTAATGTTTTTTCTTCTAGCCAGAAATATTTTAGGTTTAAAGCAATACTTACCTTAAGGCATGTGTTTATATCGAAGAATTAACATAAGAATTCATATCAGAAAAATAAAAACACATTTTTCAGCTTTTAAACAATTTTATTTTTAAATATTTGGTTTCTCCAGTCAATTCAAAATTGATTTTGGATTAACTGACAAATTCTCCAGAACCTGTGAAATTCCTTACAGAGGAGCAGTATGGAAACAAATTATCAAAAATTTATTAATTTGGATGTAGTATATTTTCCAATATTTGGTCTTGAATTATTCTTTATACAATTTTTGATTAGTTTTTCTTATCATTTTTGAACTTATGCATAGATTTCTTATATTTATATGCACTTATGTATATCTTTTTATCTGTATATATTACTGATCAACAATAAATTTATATTTGCATTATCTAATAATATTTTTATTTTTATAGTTAAAAATGTAATAAAAAACGTAGTATCGCTAAGATAAACAAATAGTCACTCTACATAATATAATGTATGTACATTATATACATTTCTAAAGTCTATATTATTTGTTTGTACATATGCTGCATACATTTTTCGACAAATTAACAAATTGCTATAATAAATGTTTATTTATATATCTTTTTTTTTATTTTTGTTGTTTTCTCGTGAATTCTTCAAAATGAAGTGAATCAACTCGATCAAAGGTAATGTAAGTTTTAAAGGTTTTTCTTTGCTTATGTGATAGATGTACATGGTTTTATAAAAAAAAAACTTATTGAGTTACTATTAAATAAAATCTTTGCAAGCGGCGTTTGTATTCCCTAAATAATAGTATTTACAATTTATATTTTTTTGTTCGAAACGAATTATTCCTTATTCAGAACAAAACCGCTAGTTTTGAGCTTATGAACATAATTGTTTTTCTTACATTATATAATTGTAATATACATGTGCGTTCTCAGTACATTTTTATGTCATCGATCACGTCCTTGGTCCTTGATAACGGCAATATGATCTACCCATTATATCTTCTGGTGGAATTGACTGGTCTGCAGGTAAGATTTTTTGAAGCTCCATTTGATCTCTTATCTAAAGAAAAGTGTACAAAAACTCATAGTTATTAGAAATGTATAATGCAGGTTAACTATACTATAAGCTTTCAATTGTAGGTTTTGTATAAGTGCGATTTTAGCAATTAGCTTGACAAGAGTTAAGTCGATTCACCACATCTTAGGACAAAAAGTTATCAAATTTTAAATGCAAATACTCAACAGACTATGTTGCTGTTTTAAATCTGTATATCGAGTTACTTTCCACTTTCACGCACATTTTTTTATCTTTGTGTAATTATTCGATAGAGTGAGCGATAATATTGTCTGAAAACACTTGACAACATGTCTCTATACAACCCAAACCACCAAGGGTTGATATCATAACTTCCTCTTTTAACATTTTGCAGTAATCACGAAAATAAACAGAAATTAAGATTTAATTTCAAAGGGTCTCATTCTCGCACAGCATCATTTATCCAGTGTGGGGCTGTAGCAATATTCATAATACTGTGACGATGAGTAATGAGTAAAACCTTATGACGAGATTAATCTGCTGTCATTTTGACTTTTTACGTTCATTCAGCGGTGAGTTCATTTGAAAAACAGACAACATATGTGTTATATTTACATCTCACACATGCTCGAATCATTTTACTTTCCGATTTGTCAAGGATTTTCTAATTTTGGTTTTCCTTCAGATTTTTATTTTTCCAAGCTTGTTCGGTATAATGAATGCAGCATGGGTTGAGAATGTTGGTATGCTGTGGTATTTGATATAAGTAGAATATGTATGATAAAATTTAGACGAAATATAAAAATGTAAGAAAAAGAAACTTCGGAGAAAATTTCGTGGCGACTAGATAAATGAAGTAATTTCCTAAGACTCGTACCTTGAGAACGAAAACAACCTCAAGTAAAATTATTCATGCCGATCTCGTTCCTTTATGTCCCACTTCCACCAACCTTGTTTGGAAATTATGCTCGCTTAGAGGGTGGTTACAACATTGCTTTGACTGTGTATACATAACTTTTTTCTATATTTTCGTTGATTGATGGTGAAATTCACATTATCCATAATATTTCGCCAAAGGACGTCGAGGAATTTCATCATTTTTTTGAAGCCGAAAGACAAAAAGTGAGCGGCTTTAACATCAAACTTGCAGGGGTTGGGGGATGTTGTTTTTATGAAAATGGCTTGTATGTAATGAGTTAATGACAATTCCTAGCGTTAATTGTATTAGAATAGTGTTTTTTTTTATATAACTTCTTCCAAATTAGATTTTTTTCTTACCCGTCACATTGATTTTCTGTAACAGAGTTAAGAAAATAGCATTCACTCAAAGGATTTATTTTGCATGTTAAGCCTTATTCTTGCTGTTACTAGTGTTTGAAAATAAGTAACATTGACACAGAAGCTATTTATGCTTTACTGAAACTAATCTTTGCCGAATGCAGTGATTAGTTTTGCATGATCAACCCCATTTAGATAAAACAATAAAATCGCAACATCCGCACGAATTCTTACATATATATAGTTTCGTATTTAAGTAAGTTCTTAACTCACTTTATATTAACAATATTATGGTTAGTCACATCATATTATTAGGATCTGGTGAAATTTAATGGTTCCCCCATGCAATGGAGACACGCATAGTCATTAAAGAATCAGCGGTTAACTTCTATCACAATTTACAAACATTCAAACAAAAGTGAAGCTTCAAGCTATGAATAACCATTAAAAGTTGTTGATTGCATGTACAACTACTACATATGTTTATAATAAGTATTTAACGGTATTAATGAGATTTATATCTGGGTATGCTTTATAAACTAAATAATGTAACGACTTTTTCAAGTCGTCAATACGTCGATACAATTGTAGATGTTTTCGTTTATAACATACATATTTGTTTTCATACAATCAGCCAAACTAAACTTGAAAATTAATTTGGCAACCATAAACTAACGTTCAAATTCCCAGCCTTAGAATTATGTGTTTAATTATTGTTTCTCGACAAATTAATTTTCAAATCCACTGGCGGGAAATCGGGCGGGAAATCTCACTGGGGTAATGAATTCCATTCGAAAACTTGTTTTTTTTTTTTTTTTAATTTGATAATCGTTTCTGGCTGTACCAGGTGTTTTTTCTTGAGTTACTTATTAGTAAGTGCTATTAAGCAGAATAAATAAGTTCAACCAAAATACAAACTTGAACCACCAATCCTTGTACTTGCTTTCAGCAGCGTCCCCCTAGAAATTATGGTTGGTAATAAAATTTCAACTGCAGAGAAATAACCTTTTCGGAAATTGTATTGTATAGGGTTGAAATACCTACTCTTTCTTTCATTGTATTGTAATTTATTGCACAGTGTTACTTAAATTCCTGCCCTGTTTAATCTTTTTGTAGATCATTCTCAAAAAGCAATTATTTTATTATAATGGTACCCTTTTTTATGGTAACTTTTCAACACAACTTTTTACTTTATTGAGGGAAAAATATTTTCATTCCGACAGTTTCGGATTTTGGAATAACGAATTGAATAACCTAACATTTACTGATTACCTCAATATTTTTGTATTTACTGTTTTTTTTTTTTCTTTTTAAAGTGTTAGCTATTATTATTATTACTTACCATTTCAACTTCCTTGAAAACTCGAATTAAATTCCTTCCAGCTAATTTTGCAATGTCTTCTTCCGTCCATTTATCAGATTCGAGAAGGGCGGCAAACAAATAAGGGTATTTCGATACATCTTCAAGTCCCTTTGGAACTCTAAAAATAAGGGATATGTAAAATATAGAAGCTTATATGGCGTTTCGTTTTATTTTTCTTCAGTAGAATGTAAAATTTGAAATTACATAGTCAAACGATAATACATGCATACATATAATCAAATAAAAAAGTTATTGTAAAGTGAAAAACTTATCCTCCAACAAATACAAATTAACGACTTGCTCGAAGCGACACCTGCAAAGGAAAAAAATTGAACTAAATGCATCTTCCTGAGAGAGAAAGAGAGAGAGAAAGAGTCACCTTCCTATGAGAAACGTGACCTCCGCTAAACTAATATAGCCGATCCTGATTTAAATTTTCAAATTACGGTCGATTTCGAGTGATAAAAGATATCTTTTAATTTGAAATGAAAATGGTTTGATCGTAGTTTTTCAAAATATTTTAATTGTTCAGAACAAGTATGTAGATAGTAAATAAATGATGAGATTAAAAAACTATCGATTCTTTAAACAAAATTGCTTATCAGTTTGCGTTTTAACTCCTTATTATACAGTAAGGAAGCATTTAATTGAAATTAATTGAAATTAATATAATAATGACAATAATAATAGATTAGGCTCGAGTGGGATCCGAACTCACGCCTTCTAAATCACTGGTCAACAAACATAACCATTATTCCTACACGGGTAGATACTTATGAAAAGCTAAGGTTTTGCTTTATTTTGTTTTTGGATGTGTTTTTATTTTAAGAAGCAACATTTTTTGCGTGTTTCTTTGACAAATCAAATTTTAAGCAAGCTTGTAAGGATTATCTGAACTGTTTTTTTTTGTAAGTCCACATTTTATTATGTGCTTAGAAAAAAACCAAACATTTAACGTATCACGCCTTAAAAGCCTTGTTTCGAAATAAAACAAAATTGTTTTGATAACAAGTAAAGGAACGAAAATATTACTAGACAAATTTAAATAAACTCACAAATTTACACCATCGTAGCCCGCGCCTATGCCAACGTGATCAATGCCAGCAACATCTCGAATGTGATTAATGTGGGCTTGAAATAAAGTTTTTTTTTTTTAATACTTCAATCTTTTTCAACAAATTTACCGTCCAGTAGATACCAACAACTGAAACCATATGAGCCGTTACTTACCAACAACATCAAGGAGGCTAGCCTTTTCCGAACAGCTAACGAAATGGGGATAAAACGCAACCATTACTAGGCCTCCATTTAGTGCCTGTCAAGAAATAAACATTAAGATGTTTTTAATAAAAATCAAAACCATGTTTTATTAACATTCTGTCTGAATGCGTGGTCACTGAGCAATGTAACACAATCTTTAAACGCGAACTTACAATCCTTTGAAGCACGTGATCTGGTACATTTCTGGAACTGTTGCATATTGCGTGCGCTGAAGAATGTGAAAATATTACGGGTGCTTTCGATGATCCCAAGGCATCCAGCATTGTTGGCACTGAGACATGGGACAAATCTACTATCATTCCCAACCGGTTCATTTCCGTAACTACCAACTGTAATTATGCAATTTTAAACAAAAAGTAAATAAAGCGATCCGGTTCAACAAAACAAAAGAAAAGAAATACAAACAAAGAAATAGGACTGCAATTTAATTCGCAATAAAATCCTTTATACTTGAACGAACAAATACATAATATGAAATATACCTTTCCAAACTTCGATAATCCCCCAATATGGGGAATTTTTCCTGGTTCATCAACTTTGCAACAATCCGCCCTGAAAAAAAACAAAACGAAATAAAACTTTTATTTTTTTATGTATGAAAGCGTGAATGAAAGTGTGTATTTGTATGTACATATTTATGTATTGTTTATTTTCAATTCTTTTATTTTTTGTTTTAACAAACGAATTTAACCTTATGTGACGTATACTATAAATGTTTAATCTTTATTTTTACCAAACTTGTGTGTGTAGATATACTTACCATGGTGTATTGCAGGTGTGAGTAAGTGTTAAATAACGAGCTCCCAATTGGTAAAACATTCTCAGAACACTTAAACTTGTTCCTATAGCATGACCACCTTCCACACCAATTAAACTGGCTATTTTTCCACTCTTGTGAGTTTCTTCGATCCCTAAAAAAAATAAATAAATATTTTTAAATAACCGCATGTTGATTTTAATATGCTTATTAAAATTAGGGACAAAAATTACATGTTAAAATCATTTAAATAACCTTAACTAAAAGGTTTCAAAACAAAGGGACTAAAACTATTGAATAAAACAATGTAAACGGGTAGCGTTGGGAAGGACTTCTTTTCAAGATTGTGTCTTTTTTATTTGCTTAAATTTGTCCATCTTCTTTTTTAGCCACATAACTGAGAGAAGAATAAGAAAGCTATTGTTTGGAGAAGAAAAAAAATGAAAAAAAAAAAAAACAAATTGAAAAAAGTTCGTGTTACATTTCTAAGATACAACTTGTCATTGTTTATGGAAGTTTAGCCCACAAGGACACCCTTGCAGCGTGTGTCGCGGATGAAGTCTTACATTTGAATTGTATGTTTGCTGTACTTATTTTTTTGTATATTATTTGTCTTTTTTGTCGTTGTTTTCATTTTGTTTTGTTTTCTGTCCTTGCCCAAAGTGTTTTAAAATTCTTAAGAATGTATGAATAAAATTTCCATAAATCCTTGCAGTGAAGTAAAAAATCGTAAAACAAAGAGGTGTAGACGAAAGGCATGAGACACCATAGCATTTGAATGGGAGTATATATTGTACATGCTTACAACATTGAAAGTTTTGTTTTAATAATTAAATGAAAAGAACTGGCTGTGAAAAGTAAGGATGCTACACATACCTGAGGCTGTTGTCACAAGAGCCATGTGATGAGGGTATAGGTGCACGAGACGTCTTATTAAATCTATTTGTTCCAATGTTAGCTGTACAGCATCCAAATGTTGAGAGGAACAAGGTGCATAAGCGGACCAAAACTAAAAATGAACATTGCCAAAACCAAACAGTTATCATCTGCACTTTGTTGCATTAAATATATATCAAAATTGAAATGCAATCATTTATTGATAGATTAACTAACTGATTTGTTATAAATATGCCTTATTCAAAAGCTGCTATGAATAATGCAATATATAGATACCTTAATCTACATGAGATAGGCTACCTTACGGACCTTAGTGGCATAAAATATCACGAATATACCTACTTGCATCGGCTTTGCATCATCTTTGTAATCATCATTTAATACTTAATTCCAAACCCACTGAGGCTGTGTTTATACAGATACCATATACATATATCTACCAATGACGGATGACTATTACACACAAATTTGAAAAAAAAATTCCAGACAAACATGCTAACCGAAAAATAAGTTCATTTTAGGACGCCTTTTTGTGTGGTATTGGAAAAGTGCCAGATTTCATTAGAACTCATCACCATATTAACATAATATACATATCTGTTATATAGACAAATACATAGGTATATACATATTGTCTGCCGTTTTGCTTACCATGAACAGTGAAGTGCTTCTGTGAATCTAAAATATAGTACGAAACCATTTAATTGCTTTCTCATACCAACAATCCATTCAACGCTTATCTGAATCTTTTATCGAAAAACGCCTAGAAAAGTGTCTTAAATTATTACACTCCACTCAATTTTCAATGTGAATGTATAAGAAACATTTAATATCGGCGTCAGTAACAATTATGCGTGTATGTTAATGGTATGGCAAATATTGCCAATGTTGCCTCTTAAAGGAAGTTTGAATAGGTCAATTATAGCTGTCTTAAAGGTTTTCAATTAAAACCGTTTTATTTTGTTTAAAATATGTATATGTATTTACATCTTTGCTTTCTCAATATTAGATATTCTTTAAAAATAGTACTGCGTGTATTTTACTATTTTATCTATTACTATGTGTATCTCATCTTGCTGATATTCTTTCTTTCATATACATATTCGATTAAGTTATAGAAAAAGTAAACGAACTGGAACATTGGAATCAATCATTCAACTGAGCTACTATTATTTATAATTTTTTGTTTTTGTGCATGTATACCGACTGTTATATAGTGCTGTATTAGCGATTTTTAATTAGTTTTAGCTCTCAATTGAAAAGCAAAAGCTACTCGTCGGCACAATAGAACAAAAACGAAAACAAAACAAGCAAATATTGTTTATGAACTTATACAATAAAATACTTCAACGTAAAAAGTTTGAAGAATTTTTCATTTGTTGGGCTTTAAGTTGGTTGAGAACAACTCAGTCTATGTTGTTTTTTTATTGTATTACCAACATACTACACCTTGTTCAATAAAACAAAAAAAAAAAAATAATAAATAAATATATTCAGTTTAATCGCCTCACGTGCACACTTTTTTTGTCTAAAAATTACGATGTACATCCAGATTCTGAAATAATTAGACTAGATGCTTACTACAAATTGAAAATTTTAGTTACCTGTGCTGATACCATCCCTTCTTTCAGTCTCCTCAAATCTGTATGACTCCATGCACTTGTTGACCAAGGAAGTATTTCTCTTAAGTCTCCACCAAACCGAAAATCTCTTAATTGATTCTTCAAAAATTTTCTGATGTTCCATGGCAGATCGTTGTGTCTACGGCAAATACAAAGAACGTAAGTTTAAAAATTTTCGGATTTTAATTTCTAAAAATATGAGTGCTTCCCCTATGGTCCACACGGCTAACTTCCCAGAGTATTAAAATATAAGTTAAATAAAATTGAACCTCTTAAATTTGTTTTCAATTCCTTAAATCAAACTGTTCTCAGTTATACTAAAGAGTTTATACTGATTTAAAGTCGTAAATTATACCTATACCTACTCATATGGACTGTTTTTCCTTAAGGACATCTTATATCGGCTTAAACTGATATTCAATTGTTTATAAAAAATTATTAACACACAATTTATTTTCCAATTTTAAAAGATAAGATTTTTCGAACAATTAATGAAATTTCATTCACATTTTGTATTCCTATTTAAGTTTAATTAAACCACTTAACTGTTATCGCTGAAAACTGAATCATATCTCAATAATGTTATTTCG
This sequence comes from Sphaerophoria rueppellii, assembly GCA_920937365.1. Taxonomy (NCBI): domain Eukaryota; kingdom Metazoa; phylum Arthropoda; class Insecta; order Diptera; family Syrphidae; genus Sphaerophoria; species Sphaerophoria rueppellii. The sequence goes on along the minus strand of CAKKXW010000004.1, from coordinate 74,810,841 downwards.
CGTCGAATAAGATCAATTTCTTATCAATACTATGAGTGGTCCGCGAGATAATCGAGCAGAAGACACGTTCGCACGTGCGTGCCTACAAACATACTAACATAAGCACATACAAACATATATGTACATACACACACACATATATCATCATAAAAAGGGTTAGTTCGGATTCTAATGACCTCGAAACATAGAGTTATGCAAAAACTGGAGATTCACAAACTCGTCCCCCGAGGCCCCGACTGCCATTATTCCCGTTTTTAATATCAAGAAAAGAAGTGAAGAATCAATGCTTGTTTTTCGACATAAAAAAAAATAAATAAATAGAGTGGCGGTGGCTTACTCTCGTCAACAATTCTCTGGGTGCGTGTGAAGAATTGAGGGGACCTACAATTTAACACCGAACGGCAAAGTTGAGAAACACTTTTTCATGACAGATTGATACTCTTGGAAGTTTTGTCACTTCTTCGTAAGAGTCGGTGCCCGTGAAAGATGAAATAAAAACTATAGGCACAAATAGGACTCGAACCCACTACGTTCTGCTTAGCAGCCAAAAACCTAACCACTAAGCCACGGACACTATTGTTTTTCGCCATCCAACCGTTAAAAGACCAAAAGAAGTGAATACGGAAATAGTAATATTTAAAATATTGGGATATTGTTTTAACAAAATTAAATACATTTGGCAATTTAAATTCCATTTTTAAACTTATTTCAACATTAGGCAAATCATCCAACCGCAGATAAAAGAAATATGTAAAGGCCAAATAAATCAATACTTGAAATAAAACTCTGTTTTTTAGCTTTAAGATTGTTATATTATGCAAAACATTTACTTACCCATCGATTAAAGGCACTTCTTTCAACACTTTTTTCACTCTCTGCATTCGATAATCGAAGTCGCTTGCTGTGCATAGTATAATTGGAAGAACTAATGGAAAATAGACAAAAGTCAAGCAATTTAAGCCGCAAAGCACGAAGCCTTTGTGGTGCTTGCGCGATTTCATTGCCCTTCGGAGGTGACACTGTCACATTTAGACCTGTACAGTAAAATGAAAAAAAAAAAAAAAATGGAATTAAAGTCAATTTCCTCTCTTCACAGTGAAGATAAAATCATTTCAATATTAAGGTTTCGAGTTTCAAAAGTGTCTGAATATTTTTCGAAGCTAGATTCGAAAAAAACATAGAATTACATATGTAGATTGATTAGAAATTTAAATTGCTTTTAAACGAACAAATACTCTTGAATATTTCTTGTTTCGCTGTGTGACCAAATATTCAATGGTAAAACAGGAACAGGCTTTTAAGCACTATTCATATGAGCACGACCAACGATCGACGAATGAATGAAAAAAGTGATTACAGTTAAGTTTGAAGCCCTAATTCCTAACAAATTCTCAACAACACGATAAAAAAAAAGTTTATATTTGATTTAAAAATTCACTTTTTAACCACAAATGTTAGTAAACTTGAGAAATCAAATTTATTCGTCGCGAAAAGAATTTTAGTTGATACGAACTACCAAACTCTTTTCGCATTCCACACCATCGACACTCTCAACGAACAAATTGTTCGCGCGTACGTAACCTCAGAAATCATTCTTGCTTTGTGTCTTAGCTGTTCATTCGCGAATCGCGACCAATTAAAAGCTCTCATATGAGAGAAATGTCAAAATCAACGAATGGAATACTGGTTAAACTGATCAGTTATAACTATCAGTGACTGGTTCATTCGTTGGTCGTTGTTCGTGCTTATGTGAATAGTGCTTTAATTGAGAAGAAAAAAACATATGTTTGTTATATACTTATAAAAGTTGTCAATTGAACCTACCATTACTATAATTATTATTGTTGCCGATTAGATCAATCATCATCAAATAACATTTTTAATTAACATGGCTTGATAAAAATATATTTAAATCGAAAAAGATAGTAACTACCTTCGAGGCCCTGTTTAAATTTGCCAACAAAAAATAAAAACAAATGTAATTTATTTGAGCTCATCTAGATTAGGTAGAAATTGGCGTTGGCGTTGAGAGATAGGAGGTGAAATGTTTTAAAATAGAAAAAAGGTTAATTTTAATTTTGAATTTAACTAAAATGCTGTGTGATCACGGTCTCTGAATGTACACAAGTTCAATCAAACTTGCCTCCTGTTTCTAGCGTGTCAAATACATACATAAAAGCTTCTGCATTGCGCTTTTATATTAATGTTTACAGGTAACAGGAATGTATGAAGATGTAGGTACGTAGAAAATGTACGAATATAAACGCTGCAAACATTGCACAATTCGAATTTAAAGAAAACGCTAAAACAGCAACTTGAGCGTATGTCCACTGTCATCGAGGCATGGAGATAGATATAAATTCCGACGGGTGAAATTTCTTCCATTTGTTTTATGAGCGTATCCTTGTTTTTCGAGGAGCAACATAACGAACTTCTAGGTTTGCCATGAATGTGTGAGAATGCGCTTGAAATAGTTTCTTGTATTCTCGACTTTTCAGTATTTTTATACAAAGTGCTAACGTATGCATATGTGAAAAAAAAATTAAAATTCAAGAGAGAAAAGTTTCAACTACGACTACCGTCTGTTATTAGACAAAAAAACCCACACGCCATACACTGTTAGGTCAAACCTTTGAAAAATTGCAAGATCTTAGTAAAGTAGTTTCAACATTTTATAGTTCCTTTTGAAGCTCTTCGGAACACTGAATGTTTTCAATTTTATTTGAAATTTTTTCATTCAATTTGCATGTGGTTGTTTTATTGTTTTTGTTATAAAGTCTATTAAAAAGTGTGTAACCATTTATAACTGCAAAAATAAAGTTAAAATATAGTACGATTCCTTTTCTGTACTGAAGCATCATGGTAATTAGCATTAATTTCCAGTTTATTAAGATAAAAAAAAAGAAATAATAAATAGCTAGAGATGGAGAGCCCTTATTAGCAGTACCTACTTGGAATATAGAAACAAAAACGTTTCCCGTTTATTTTTCCCGGCTCTGATTAATTATCACATAAGTTATATTAACACATTCATCAGAACTTTTCCGGCGGGTGTTTGCTAACAAAAGATGGAGAAGATTTTTTTAATGTGCGTATATCCCCCAATAAGCTTTCGAGGGAAATTGCACCATAAAAGCAGGATGCAAAGAATGAAGCTAATTAAGTAGAAATGTTTAAAAGTTTTTGCCGTCTTATTCAAAGTTGGAATATATTATACGTCTATACATACATTCAAATATTATGATTGTTTTCTCAGTTTATATGAAAAAATGAGAGCACCATTTCATTTGAACAATTTGTATTCGAGTTCTCCTTTGCTTGAAATGAAAAATAAATATTTATTATTTTCCATTTTGTTATTTTATAACCGTATTTAAAAATAAACTATTCCCACTTTAAACATTTTTTGAAAGACTCATTCTTATGTTTTCGGGCAATGTGTTCATAGCCAGGTCACTGCCCAAAAACATATTTTTTCAGATATTGTTATTGAAAAAGTCTAACTCGAAACTACTCTTGATTCCTGAAAAAATTTCATATTATGATATTTTCGTTCAATGTTCCTTTTTAAAGTATAGATATGTTCGTTGAATGTTCCTTTCTAAAGCACATATAGTACATGCACATCTTTCATTTGACGATGTACAAAACTTTTCAACTTCATCAGAGAACTTCACTTACATGAAATTAATTACTTTCAGAAAGCAATAAAGAGTTGACTGTACGCAACCAAACACATAGGTTCAACTGAATGCATATCAGGAGTAAACTGTTTTTAAACTGTGAAAATATGAAACGATCAAGCATCAAGCTCTGCTGTGGCGGTGCATTAAGATTCTTGTAGAGGAGATTTTGTTTGAATTGATTGTGCAAAGACCAGTGCTGTTTTTGCTTTAGTAAAAAATGCAAGAATTTTTTGTTTGCTATGCAAACGCTTTATAAATTAAAAACTAATATTGTTCTGCATATAAATTCGATCATCTAATAAAGCAAGTGGTGGAGTATGAGTTTTCTCTTATCAAAACGAAAGCGTTATCTCAACAAAAAGCAATAGTCTTGTTATAAACTCTTTCCAGAACGCAACTTTTTCAGACACCACCAACCAAAACATAAACACACTTTTCTATTACTTACTAATTCTTTTCCTAATCTTACAAAATTTAGCATACAGTGAATCTTTGAGTAAGAGAGAGTTGACTGTAATAAAAGAAAATCAATAGGTCTAAGTTCTTTAATTGTGTGAGAACGGAAAAGATTTTGCTAGATATTCACTAGAAGCATCTATATTTGTACATACATAATTTTATAAAGGTTTCCCTTTATGGCTTTTGTATCTTAACTTTAATTGATACATAGTTATCGACATTTATTAATTGTCATAGATGAGATGACAAAGAAGGTGTTGGTACGTCCTCGTATAACGTTGTCCATGAACTTCTGATTGGGACGGTCTCTTCTGGCATAATTAATATTATCTGTATCATTGATTAACAAAATTAAGTCATTTCGAAGTGGGGCATGGTTCACATTGCAGGTAATCTGTTAAAATTTACTTTAGTAGATACATATACGTTTGCCTTGGGTTTGGGTGCAAGTGTCTCCTTGACTTTCACATCAATTGTCAATGAATTAATTTAATTTTATTAAAATCATCGTAATTTCAACGTATCTTCGAAGAAATTGCAACATAAAAGAATATTATCCTCTTGGGACAGCTATTATTTGGTTTCGTTAGTCATAGGAAGCGTATGCTATACATATGTCATGAATTTAATGTACATAGATGTACGCTTCAATAGCATAAACAACTTTTTAATGTTAATTAAAATAATCATGTTTAGGCATTGTTTTCCATATTCAATTTGTAGTCTCAACTTCAATTTTATATTCTACTTAATTTTCAAGTTGAAGAGCGAAAGAATCATAACTCAAATATCTTAAATAAATAATATCGTAATAGATTTAAACTTGGCTAAGAATTTGTGTTAATTTCATGTAGTAAAATTAATTTGAAATTCAGGTTACTTACCAAAAATTACCGAGTTTCCTTACAAGTATCATAGAAAACGATGGCATTGATGGATGAATACATAACAAAAAATCTTCACCTAAATACATATGTTCCTTAATCCGAGCTGAAAGTAATAAACAAAAATTTATATGTTTATATTTTTTTCAAACTAGCGTAGAACGGTGCAGGAAACTAACTTCACTGGGAGTTTACTTAACATGGGAATTTACTTCACCTAAAGTGGGAAATATCTTCACTTTTTTTCTGGTGAAGTTATATCCAACTATGGTGGGATATTACATCACTTTTCTGTTGGTATAATAACTTCACTTTGATGTGAAGCAACAAGTTGGGATGTGAAAATATATATATTTTTCTTTATTTTCACACCCCAAATTGTTTCTCTGTTTGTATATTCTATATATATTTTTGTATATTGCATTTCCCGGCTGTTGGTACCATTATACGCGGGCAATCCGCAGCAGGGTGTGCTAGACCCACGATACTATATCAAAGCTGAGGACCAATCCCAATAAATAAGCCCCTGGTTTTACCATTATTTAGTCCAAAGAATATACAAAAAGCGTTCGATTAATTAAAAGATGAAGCTCAAATTATGAACTAAGCCCTTTGTCTACTCTGGCTATTATTATAAAAAACCATGACATTTTTGAATTCATATCTTTATAATTTTTTTTCTTTCGGCTTGTTGTTTTTCTTAAAATCTATGAATAACAGGTGGGAAATAATTTCGCACAAATTTCTGATGAAGTAATTTCCCACCATAGTTGGGATACAACTTCACAAAAAACAAAAGTGAAGATATTTCCCACTTGAGGTGAAGTAAATTCCCATTTGTAGGTAGTGCCCAGTGAAGTTAGTTCCATGCACCGCGTAAAACAAGTGCTAAATATTTTAACGATTCTGTCTTAAAATTAAAAAACATGTTAACCTATACACAAATTCTGATCAGACTTTGCCTACATCTTTCAATTCAATTAGCCGAGTTGTCATCATCGATAAGAATATAATTAGGTGGAGAAGGCTTATTTTAACCCTTATCCTTTGTTGAATATAATTACAGCTTCGCAAATACTTACAATTTAGGGTGTACACTGTGTAAGGTATTATGTACTAACAACAATGAGTACTTTGCAAGTCGTTTGTTATCATTTGGTATAATGTCTGCTTTTATCTCGAAATTGTTTTATGACATGTACCTACTTTAACTCAGTGGATTCTTTCATTATAAAAGGCTTTTGAGTGAAAGTTACTCTGGATACAATAAAATGGTTTCCCATCATTGTTGTTTCCCGTGGAAAATAATGAGGTCACGAATTCGTTAATGGATTTGGGATTTGATTTTCATGATTTGAAAATAATTTTATTTTCTTCTTTTGTTTTCCTTAAAAGAAAGGATATAACGGTAAGAGGAATTGCTTATTGATTTTTATTTTGTGGTGAATATTCTGTTGGACATTTAATCCTTTTTTAAACGAATACACAAACATTTCAACCAAATATATTATATGTACAGTGTGGGTACACTATGCCCTCCTGTCAAGCCAGAATTACACCATTGAACAATTTGTGTTTGCTGTGTAACTTATTATGCAACAATCTTTCAAATGCGTTTCAAAACCGTTTTAATGGTAGCCAGCTTAACGTTTATTAAATGAAACGTATTGATTGGTCAGATTGATAGAAAAGTTCATTAGATTTAAGATGAAGGCTTTATTTAACTCTACAAATTGAAGGTTTGTATTTGGAAAACAGTCAAATCTACTTAAAAAAATATAAACCCTCAACTATAACTTGTAACTTTTACAATCTTTTTAAATCAACTTTTTTTTTACAATTGGACAAGTTGAACACGTTGCAGTTTATAAAGTTTTATTTTTCTCTGGGAATAGAACCTAAACTAAAATAATTTAATTTCAAATACTTGTACTTTGACGATCAATTAAGTTACATATATTCAAACCGCACTATGTTTCCTCAAGAGTAGAGATATATATAACTTAATAGGTTATCCCTTGCAACATAACAAAACCTTCCAAGCGTTTTAACATCAGAACGATTTTTTGAAGAATGTGGAACTGGCTAGTTTCAGCCAAAAATGGGATGCAGAGGTAGACACCTACAAATACGAATGTAAATAAAATGTATCTTCTATATTTATATTTTAGTTCGTAGTTTTTCGTAGCTTTTCACGAAGTTTTGTTTTTTTTTTTTGTTTGAGATAATACCTCCCTTCCATAAAAAAATCAGGAGAAGTGTGTTTAAACTCTGACTGAGTTTTAATTTTTTATTAAGTAAAGAAAAAATGATCGTTTTATGAGATGTGAGGATTGCTTGCTCCCCTTTATTCTCGTTTGCATCAAACTTCAAAGCATGATTTTCTGTTGATGGATTTCTTTCTTCTTTAACATTCGACATGCCATCACTGCAGCTTAACTTCGAAACTCGAATTTCAAGCAAACCAACTTCAAGGATTATCGGACTAGAGTTTTATAGAGTAAGATCCAATTGGACTATGAAGAAGTTTTATTCTCAAAAAAAAAAAAAAAAATTAATGAGCGTCCGAATAAAGTATCTTGATGGGAATTTTTACAGTTGAATTTTGAATGGCATTCTATTCCGTATTATTTTCTAAGAAAAACCCGATTGAAAAAATAAGGGCAATTGTATTCCCTTGCAAGCAATTGATTTATAACCTCTGAAGTTAGGTAGGTACTTTTGCCATAAATTGTAAATAATGCAAACTACTAACTGATTATGTACATGAATTAATTTTCAAATGTAATAAACTAAAAAATAAGAGTGATATACCGAATAGAATTTTTACTTTACTGTTCGTTATTTTGCTTTGTAGATTATTTAATTGAGAGAAACTAGATTTCTATCAACGACAGAATTTCAATCCCTTTAAGCCAAAGTGTATTTTTGTTTTTGGAAGAACTTTAGCCGTTGGAAATGTTAAAAATAAATCGCTAAAAGAACTGAGTGAAATAAATGTGTAACTTTTATCCCTTGTACTAAGTGTTGACTTGGGAAATCAAAGGGTAGTTCGGAAGAGAAAACGTACTCTGTTGGAAGGAAATAAGCTGATGGATGGCATGGCTTAAAACTTTTGCGAAAATCAATTCGTTATCTTTTAATTATTCTGTTTTTATGAAAGGTAATCAATTCAAACTATGAAGTTTCCAATTTTATTTCGTTTGTTCAGAAATGATTGAATTTTTACAGCTTGGAGATGAACTGTTTTTTTTTTTTTTTGTTAATTAACGTTACAAAGTGGTGGGGAATCTTCTTTAAATATTATGAAATAAAATCCAAGATAGGAGTGAAATTCACATAATGCATAGAATTTGAAAATTGATGCACATGATTTGATGCCTTTTTGAGGTATTTTAGAAAGTAGTTATAAAGTAAATACAGCTCCATCTGTCTCTTCAGTCCCTAAAGTTTGTAAAGTAAACAGAACTTCTATAGATTTACACAGGGTCTACAAATGTAAAAAACCTCAAAAATTTAAACTAACCTTAAGTAAATATTATATAATATGCAATGCACACATCTTCATATATACGTACTTACTTGTGATTCTGAGACTTCTGTTTCTATAGAAAAATTTCACTTGCCTGTAATGCGTACTCAGCACACTTGTCTAGCATTTGTTCTTATTCATACGTATGAAAACATCAACAGGACACTACCTCTATGTTCTATGTACCAGCCACTTCATATAGACACAGAGCAGTCTGTATATTCTGAAAGCTTATTTGTGTGAACAATAAAGAGCATGGCGCTCACATTTTGAACCCTTTAGCATTGCAGGTGACAAAGGTATATGTACTTTTGCCATACAGTCCTTTTGAGTTTAATTGGAAAAATGTATTTAAGTAAGTTTGAAGTATAAAAGGAAGCCACTAATTCCAGCAACAGAAAACAAACAAAACATTCTGAAAGTAAGAACATCATAATAAAAGAAAGGAGACTTAGTTGATTTGCAAACATATTTTTTCCATGACATTTTAAATGCCTGCCAACATTTTAAGCAATTTAAGATGCAGCTTATGTTACTGTCACTCTTTGTGTGATTGCAAATAATTTTCAAGATTAGTGTCATATTTGTTCTTTTTCAACTACGTGAAAGCGTATTCTTATTGTAATGTGACGTAAATTCATTAGGTTATATGTTACATCAACTTGATATTTTCGTATATATACTAGAGCTCTAAATACCTGCAATCTGAAAAAAATAATTAAAAAAAAGTAGTCCAGTAGTTCAAGCCGTTCTCGTTGTTTTTTATTCAACATTTCATTATGGTGATTCATTAATATTTATATAGAAGAATATATAAGACATATTATAAATAAAAATCGTATATTGACAAATGATGCACTGCGGCGTATGAGTACTATTTAAGTACTTTTCGATTTTAACTCGGAGCTCCTTGACCTTTAAGGCAGAATAGCTCACAATGCATTGTTTAACTATTAGTCTTATGAATGGGTCAGTTCATTGCATACGCTCAAAGTTTCCTGGCAACGGAGGATTTCCAATACTTCCAATAATCATCCTTAAATTTCAATGAGTCCATTAAAAGCATTTCTATATTATGTATCATTCTCATACATCACTTTGTAGTTTGTAAAAAAAAACCATATGAGCATTTTTTGGCACTTTTTTGGTTGACCCCGTCTGATCTGGCTATTATCTATAAAACCTATATCCGTCCAAAGCTTGAGTACAATTCACATCTCTGGGCTGGTGCTCCAGCTACTTACTTAAGCCTCTTGGATGGAATTCAAAAAAGAGCTGTAAGAATGATTGGTGATAGAGAGATCACTGACGCATTCACCTCTTTAGACCACCGTCGTAACGTTGCGTGTCTCTCCTTGTTTTATCGCTACTTTTACGGAAATTGCTCTAGTGAAATAGCCAGTTGCATTCCTCCCCCCAAACAATTCGCCCGTAATACTCGCGCTTCTAGGAATGCCCATCAGTTTACCCTCGAGCCCAACTTCGGACGTAATCTCAAGTATAGGGAATCATTTTTTAGCCGTACTACGCGAATGTGGAACTCCCTTCCACACTCTGTCTTTCCCAGTCACTACAATGTTCAAGAATTTAAGACCAATGTACACCGGCATCTCCTTTCCAACCCCTTCCCTTCTTCCTAATGCACTCACTGTGTCTCTGGCAAAAAAGGGTATACAAAATCCCTTGTGGGTGCAAATTATAAAAAAAAAGAAAGATATTTGAGTGATGATAGTCATAAACCTTTGTCTTTTATATGCTCCTGAAAATGAAAATTAATGTTGATGAACAATAACAATAGTTATTTAGTCAATGGACAACGATAGTATAGTTCATAAATTACACTCGTCATCGGGAACAAGGGTACCCGGGTTCCCGAATACCCGGTCACTTGGGTAAAACCCATAAACCACAATACCTGAGTTCTCGAGTATTTGCTATGTTGGATACTACCCGGGTACTATTAAGAACATAAATATATGTAACATACAACAGGTTTTAAATGTCATTTTGTCATTATGTTAACTCATATACCTTATGAAGGTTTAGTAAAACGGAGTAAACCAAGTTTATGCATATATATGCTTTGATATTCGTTTTTATATTCATCGGCCCTGTATAATCCAAAATTTTCGTTTGAATCTTTGCATTCTATAAGTACCTATGGTGAAATGCTTTCTTAATATGCAGCCTTTTGTTTTCATTCATGTTTTTAAAATATTGCCTCACTACAGGATAACAATATCCGGGAGAAAAAGTACACAGGAATATTGAAAACGGAGTAGTTTGGACAAAGTCGAAATATTGAACAGGTATCCTTTCTTTCGAATGTGAATTAGGTTACACGACTGCTGGCTGGATGACATGGGAGTTTTTCTACATGCATTTGTATGAAAACTTTCTTTTCATTCAATGTGATTGCAGTGACTGTGTATCGAAAAAATGTATACTTGTCAAGGGGTGATTGTCCTATTACAATCATTATTATCACCATCTTCATTTTAGGTTACAAAATAACATTTCAAAGTACACAGTTCAATGTTGTATTATGAAGTATTTGTACCAATGTGTTGGGTAAAGCGTTGGAACCGTGTGTAGCAAAAAATCGATAAAACTGGGAACCACACTTTCCATTGTCGATTTAACCATTTTCCTAGGACAGAACTATTTGCAGGGGGTTAAAAATGTCCCTGTTCATACATACAATCATGCTTTTTTCTTTCACCGCGACGGAAATGTTGCACCTAAATGACATACGTAGTTGTACACCTATTGACGATTTTGCATCAAGGCACTTTTGGCATAGATATGTTGGAAGGATGTACAGTTTTTTTTTTGTAATGCGTGGATCGCGTGAAAGAGCCTGATTGTGAAAGGTGAAGCAAACCTTCGTGAAACACAATCATGTTGTGTATGAAAAAAAAAAACATAAATTTTCATACCTATACCAACAACAGGTACAAAGATATTTCTCCTGCAACGAAAATCTAACTAGTTCTTTCTCCAAAAATGGAAGAACTCAATTTTGTTGAATGTAAATGAAAACAAACAAAAATCGATTTGTTTCTGTTGCCTTGTTGAATTCGATATTGCCACTGTAATGAGCAGGGCCAGAAACAACGAGTGTCTTGTCATTAATAATAAAAAAAAATGTCATGGTTTGACCTAAATACGTATGGTGGTGTATTGCAGGCCTAGCAATATGCGCGGGGGAATGCATTTACCTTCCTACATAAGTAATGTGTTTTCAGAAGCATAAAAGTATAGACATTTCTCAGTTGTATTTTTTGTACATGTGCTTTATGCATAGGCATACATACATACACATTCCAGAATTGTTAGTATTTGTTCAAGCAAAAATAGAGGAGCATTTTTACTTCAACATATTTGTGTTTGTGTGGAAATATTCTTTTTTTAATGCAGGAAGTTTTGTATTTGTAGCTATATGTTCCACTAGCAAATCGTAGATTCGACATTGATTGTTAAAGTCATAATTCTGTATGCACGTTTACACGTATTCATCTATTTATGTTTATATTCAAATAACAGGTGATTTTTTAAGAGGCTTAGAAGAAAAAACACAAAAAATTCGAAAAAATGAATGAAATATTTAATTGAATCGATAGTTTGAACCTTGCAATTTAATGTTTAAAGATAATTTCATGCAAATGTTGACCGCGGCTGCGTCTCAAGTAGCCCATCCGCTGAGTCCAATTTTGGCATACTCTTTCACACATATCGGCCGGCGTCAATCGAAGCGGGCTTGTCCCTATAGACATTAGCCTTGACATACCCCCACAAAAAATAGTCTAATGGTGTCAAATCGCACGATCTAGACGGCCAATTGATCGGCCCGAAACGTGAAATTAACTGTTCATCAAACTCGCCTCGCAATTGCGCCATTGTTTCGCGTGCTGTGTGGCATGTGGCACCGTCTTGTTGAAACCACATATCATGCAAGTCAAGAACTTCCATTTCGGGCAAAAAAAAGTTTGTTATCATCGCTCGGTAGCGTTCACCATTGACAGTAACGCTGTGATTCGCATCATCTTTGAAGAAATATGGCCCAATAATGCCGCCGGCCCATAAACCGCACCAAACAGTGGCTTTTTCGGGATGCATTGGTAGGTGTTGCAATGCTTCTGGCTGATTTTCACTCCAAATGCGGCAATTTTGCTTATTTACGTACCATTCAACCAAAAATGAGCCTCATCGCTGAACACAATTTTTCGATAAAAAAGCGGATCCTCGGCCAGCTTTCCAAGAACCCATTCATCAAAAATTCGGCGTTGTGGTAGGTCGGCTGGCTTTAGTTCTTGCACCAGCTGTATCTTACAAGGCTTTACGCCCAAATCCTTCCGCAAAATTTTCCACGTAGTCCTGTAACAAAGGCCTAACTGCTGGGAACGGCGCCGAATCGACATTTCGCGGTCTTCTGTCACACTAGCTGATACGGCCGCAATATTTTCTTCACTACGCACAGTACGTAAACGTGTTGGTGGTTTAATGTGCAACAAAGTAAATTTGGTGCGAAATTTGGTCACAATCTTCCGAATATACTGCTCAGAAGGTCGAGAATGGAAGCAGCGCGCGATGAACATTTCGAACCGAGCACGAATTTTGATAGTAAAATTCAATAATTTGCAAGCGTTGTTCATTTGTAAGACGATCCATAGTTAAATTGCAAACCAAACTGAAGCTGTTTGACAGTGACACAAGGTACTAAACACACGTCAGCTGTCAAAACCAGTGTTGCCAAAACCAAACCAGCTAAAAAATCACCCGTCATTTGCATTAAGTCAAAATTTTAACATGCTACATAGAGCCAAATTTATGACATGGCCAAAAATCATGTATTCTTAGGAATACCTACACATTATAACCGTCCATCGCAAAAGTATGTGCATATGTACTTGCTTGCACATATATGATAAAACTTCAAATGATTATTATTTGCAATAACTAAAGATTGAGATCTTAATAACGTGTGATCTCTCATTCTCATGATGATTTTTTGTCCACCCGGCGGCGGGTTAACCAATTTGATCTTATAACATACATATGGCTTGCATACTTTTAATTCAGCCTGAAATAAATCATTTGCATGTGCACATCATACAGAATTTATAAATGTAATAGCCTGAATCCGAATACCGAAATACATTTATATTAGAGATCCATGTACCATGTATACTTGTACTCAAAGATTATATCTTTATATAATGTTTGTGTGTAAAATCACCGATTTCCAATATCAAAAAACATGCTTACATAAACATGCTATATGAAGCTGTGAGTTATAAAATATTATAGATATTGGTGGTTCTGTTTGAAGGAAGGTAATAACGCGACCGCTACAGGGAGAAATGTAATAGGTTCGACTCGTAAATCAATAAATACCATAGTAAATTTGCCAAGCCCAGGAGAAATCAAATACCCCTTGAGCTTGGAAAAGATTTTTGTCATTTTATTCGATTTTGAAAGAAAACATCGAGCCTGCTTTCATTACGTTGCCTTCGGCAAACTATGCGAGACATTCAAAGCCATTATATTTAATAATTTATTTATCATTCTTTTATAAAAAAAATTGTAGTAGAGTATTATTTCTGCAGGTGGTTTAACTAAGTATATGGAAGAGCATAATGTTTGATTGTATGGAAATTGTTTTGCTGTATTATTTAAGATTTGTAATATTTATTTCTTACTTGTGCCGATTTATAAACTCTTGGTATTTGCGATCAGACCAGCGATAAGGATGATCTTATTTCATATATGTTTTTACATAGCTTACATTACATACATTTCAATTTCATATCTATATTCAGAAACTATAATGTTTTCCTCTTAACATTTTCAAAATAAAATTAAAACGATGTACGGATTGTACGGTCATACTCATTAAAAATTCTTTTTCATGTTTGTCTTTGTAGATTTCTGGCCATATTTTGTTCTTAGATATTCTTATCATTCAATTAATTTAAGGAATGTTACTTTTTTTGTGTCTTTGATGTAAGTTCAACCAGAGCACCGATCCTTGGAACTTCTTTGTTCTATGTACAAATTAATGTAATATTTGTGAAGCAAATAAAAAAGAGCAAAAACAAATCACTATTTCTTAGAAAGTGCCATTTTCTCGAGCAAAAAGCAGCAAGGATTTTGTTAGGACACACATTTTCACTTCAGAAGGATTTGTTTTATGTTTTTGGCCATCGTCCAAGGCCAAAAACTGTACAACCGAGAGAGGAGAAATAAACACCGTAAGCATTGTTTAAACAAAGATAATACAAGAAAGCAAAAAGCTTACTCCATCCAACCAAGGAAATATTTCAAGTTTGACTTTAGGTACCTACCTTTTTTTTTTTTTGAAAAGTAGAGTTCAAAGGTCATGTGCTGGTTTCTTAAAGTAGCAATGCTCTTATGTATAGGTTCTACACAAATATACACATGTAGAAATAGGACTATACTAATGCAATTTAACTTTGCTCTTTCAGCAAGGATGTTCGGGATTTGTTTCTTGTCTATTCCTTGTACGATTTACACTGTGAGACTTTAAATAATTTGTTTTCCCCTTTTTTTTCAAAGATATCACGAGGATTGCCCTTAATGATGTTAATGTTGAATAGTGTCTAGAGTTCACTGTTTGTTTTCTTTTTGAATTAATTTTGTCACTATATCAGTATGCAGAAATGCTTACATGATAAAAATGGAAAGCTGATATGTATTTACTATCTGAAAGATATCAAAAAGAGTTCTAAGTCATCTCATAACCAATGCCTTAACATAGGCATCTATGATATAACAACTTTCTTTCACAATGCACGTGTACCTATCTCCTAAATTAAAAGCAGACTATATTAACAAAAACAAAACAAAAACTCATAAAATGAGCTACAAAAAACTTCGAAACCTTACTAAATTCTTAACACGAATTCATAATGAAATTCTCGTTGAATATTCAATAGCTCAAATGTGAATGCAAATAAAATGCCATTAATTTTTTAGTTAAAACTGATGACAAACCAAGCGCAGGATATCCAATATTTAACATAGCTTTCTTTGGTTGCTAGTGCTATATCTACAGTTGATACATTATTCAGTTATGTTTAAGCTAGTTTTGGATGGATACCTACAAGTTTTGGTGTTCTCCTTTAAGTCAAAATGTTTTTCCTTTAAATATTTTAACTGGAATGCATAAATGTGAATTTATCTTAGTAAGAAAGAACGAGCATGAATTTGAATTTGTACCTAATTTGAAAAAAAAAGCCAAAACACATCGTGTACCTACAGTTTTTAAAAAAGGTGTGCCTACCTACCAATGCATAATTAGAGAATAGTCTTTTGAAAATGTAAAATATGTACATTTTTCAGTGCGGGTCCTAAACTTAATCTTTAAATAAAAGGAGCATACATCAAAGCTCAAACTACAACGTGCAAGAAAATTCACTATTTTCAAAATTTACGTTTTACAAATCTAAAACCTCTGAATTTGTTCACAAGTTCAATTAATTTATCATACCTTTAAACATATTCAACTAAATTCATAAGAAGTCCTATGAGAGAAGAAACTGATATAGTGGCTAAAACGCCTAAGCCGTTTACTCGTGCATATTATGTAGGGCATAAGATCAATAATACGACTCGTGATTTTCGACTAGGACTCCTGTTAATAAGAACATATGTATACATATATAGAGGTAGGTACACTCGTATGCATTATATGTCCAGAAAAAAGTATTTATTTATTATATAAATCAGGTTGGAAGTAATATGTAATTCAATTTGTTGGGAAGACTGTTACAGCTCCGGAAGTCGTAATTGAATTTCTTTCAAGTGCACCACCATCATCAATTATGTTCAATGGCCTCTGTTATTGTAGGTGTGTTTACTTCATAAGGTTTGATAATAAAACAATAACTTTTGTACAGATTTTTCGAAGTACATAATAGAAGGCCAATGTTCATTGAAATAATAATAATAATTAAAATAGATGTTTTCTCTACACGAAACTGCGTCCAGGTGATTAAGGATGGCGTTGAATTTATGTACCTGCCTTTATATGACATTGAAAATATTATTTGTTTCAAAATAAAATTGATTTATTACTTTCAATAAGAAGAATATCTTCAAGAACTACATGCACTAAATGACCAAAAATAGGGCTTTTGTACCAATGATAATTTATCTCGACGAATGGGTTGTAACCAACAAATCCTTTCACGTTTTGGAGAAAAGGAAGATTATTGCGCTCAATATTTCAAAGGCATTTGATAAAATTGGCATCTTGCTCTTATAAATAATGTGTGTTTTCGGTAATCCTTCGTTAGATTACAAATTTTCTTTGGAACCGTTATATACAAGTTGCTTTGAACGAACTCAAGTTGGAAACACACAAAATAAATACCCCGGGGCTCTGTCCCTGTCTCCTGCATAATAACAAAAAGGATATAAAAAACCCCTTATCGAATGTGAGCAAATTTAACAAAATAAATAAAATAAAAAAGAAACAAACACCATTCACTTGTCAATTTAGTGCTCTAATTGAATTATAATAACATATTTATAAAAAAATCATGTTATTTTACACACAAATATCTTATATACATATGCACATTTATAGTTAAAGGAAAACGTTATCTAGAACGGACATGAACAATGAACCATCAGAACGACGGGCAAATCCAATCAATAATATTTCTCTTCATGTCATGCAAACAGGCTGACAGTCCTGAAATTATTGCGTTTGTCACCTCGAGGTTGTGTGAAATTCAAATAAACCTGGTAAATATCGGAACGTTTTGCTTCCAATTAACAGAAAGGACGAATTATTTGTCCTTTCGTTGGTGACGTGTGCGTTGTCGTTAACGTTATCCCCTTTGATATTTTACTGGTTACAACCCATTACCGAAATTGACAAACAACATTCTACACGGCCAAACGAAACAGAACCAGGTTAGCGAATGGCATGTACCTACTGTTTAGGTGAGATACAATAGATTCCAGTGGCATCGTTTTACCTACTCCCCCTTAGAACATATAAAATCTCAGTCTGAACATTCTCGGAAAACAGAGATTTAAATCTTTTACCATCCCCTTCAAGCATTCAATCGCTCATTTTGAACCCCATCCGATCTGGTTACTTATAATACGTAATCACTGCTTACAACTCGTTTGGTGCCGTTTTTGGCACAAATGGAAATAAATTAAATTTTGCCAAATGATTATAACAAGTGGTGGTGGAAAGAGTAGATACCTACTTGCGTTTATGTTAAAAGGTGTGTTTTGTAGCGAGAAGTGATTTTGTGCGTGTGACATGTGGGCGGAAAACTTTATTGGGTCATATCATGCTAGGCTATGCAATATCCGAACAATCTATTTGAACCAACAAATTATATTTCAAAAGTGAACATTAGTCTTTTCATTTCACATATAAAAAGACCTTTATGTTTTTCATTATAGGGCGAATTTATAATTTCTTCCTTGACTTATTTACGTTCTTCGATTATAAAAAAGTATTTAATATGGTGAGCTCGAAAATTAAAAAAAGAGGAAGATTTTGTAGTGAATATAATTGCCTAAGGTACGTCCCAATACGTATAGCCAAATTCCATCTTTTCAAAAAAAAAAAAAAAAAAAAACAAAGAAATGTTTAACTCTGTAATCTCGGAAAAAGATAAAAGGTTCATTTTCATACGTGTGCGATGCCTTCGCAAGGCGTTCACGTTAGTCACATCTCGGTTTCATTAAAGCTGTTTACATGCTCTTATGCATGCATAACATCACAGTATTAACAACAATAAAAATGCGTTCAAAAGTTCAGTGAGCAAAACCTTTTTCTTATAAAGTAATAAAATACTTTTCCCCTCCCAATACATTGTATAAGTCTTAGGACGTGTGTCTTGTCTGTTGAAATGTGTCACCTAAAATGTTTTTTTCAGAAGATTTATGAAGATTTATTCGTGCGGAGCTTTATTTTATAAAATGTATGTCTTTTCTAAAACATTTTCCAAAAAAAAAAATAATAAATGTAGGTATGTATGTGCTTGAAAAAGCATTCTATCAGTTAAGAGGTATTTCATGCTCAAATAGAAAAATGAAAAGAACTGAAAAATTCCCAATGATTAATTCATCATGCAGTCAAAATTACGATCGAAGTGTGATAAATGTAATTAAAATAATCAAATTTATCACACAGTTTATAGAGTGCTTGTTTCTATTTCGTATTCTCGTTGTCGGTGTCGAAAGCGAAAGTTTAGAGGTTAGAGTCCTTACTGTTTGGAAAAAAAATTCAAGCCAATTTAAGAGCGCACCTAACCGATTTAGAAGGATAAAATGCTATTCAAATTATAAATCAAGATCTGGTATTCCTTATCTTGAATATATAGGCACATTTGCGTTTTAAGGAAAGAAGCTCATAACTTAAAAATGTTCATTAAATCTCTTTTGCTTTTTCGATCCCAATAATCCTTGAAGTATTTTGTTTAACGAGTGGCCAGCCACAAATTACGCTCTCCACAAAAGGATAATGATGGAAGAAGTAAACAAAAAGAAAAACCTTTTTCCTTAATGTTTTTCGCTTGTTGGGCTTTGTTGTATAGTTTACATATACAATATACAGATACACATAAATAAAATGTACCTAAATGTACATTGAAGAATTGGGATTTTTGTGAAATGGATCAGAAATTTGGTAAAGCATCAACTAAATACAAACGGTAATTAATTGTGAGTGTCCAAAGAGTGTGCAAAGAGTTTAAAAAGGATAATGATTGATTTTCTTGGGTCTTTGTGTTGAGCTGGTGTTTTGGCTTTAATTCGAAATTAACAAGAAACATTTTTTGTTCCGCTTTTGGAATAAAACTTAAACTCTGCTAGTAATTTTAAAATTTATCAAGTCTCTATAAACTCAAGGGAATTATGAAGGCAACTGGGCACTTTTTCCTTTCTTTTCTTTTCTGAATAAATACATTGATGTTTTTTTTTGCTTCATCAATCTGTTAACCTAGTTGTGTAATTTGTAGCTTTTATTTAATGAGAATGAAGATATATATAACAAGTTAAACTTAAGCACCCGAATTAATGTCCTGGTCAGTTTTAAAATTAATAAATAAGTGTAAGTAAATGGAGGATACTTTTGTATGGGGTTTTTAAAGGAACACTTTTTTATATGCACTTTTTGTGAACATTATGATGTAAAGAAAAACTTCAGGAAATTTTAAAAGTTCTATATTTTGTTTGTACAAGCAAGAGAAAAGTGTAAAGAAAAAGGTTTTCTTTTCAGCAGTTCTTTGAACACTTTTTTGTAAACGGCATTGAAAACAATAAGGGCAGTAAAAAAATTCTGTAAAATGATATTTAATGTAGGTTGCTAGTGTAGTTATATCTTAACATCTATATTGTATACTTATTAGATATCATAACGTCATCCAGTGTCCGTAGCTTAGTGGTAAGGTGTGTTGGCTGCTAAGCAGAACGTCGTGGGTTCGAGTCCTATTCGTGAATATAGTTTTTATATTTCACGGGCACTGCCTCTTGCGAAGAACTGACAAAACTTCCAAGAGTATCATCTGTCATGAAAAAGTCCTTCTCAACTTTGCCGTTTGCAATGGGCGTTAAATTGTAGGTCCCCTCTATTCTTCACACACAGGGAATTGTTGAAGAAAGCAAGCCACTTAGGCCTTGGCTCTTAAGAGCTGTCGCGCCACTCTATTTATTTATTTTATAACGTCATCAAGTTAGATAAAATTTGATTAACTACACACAGAATTATTATTGTTTGGCCCTTGTCATAAAGAAAAATTAAATTTAACACTTTTATTTTGCTATCTTTTAATTATTGTCAATATCGTTATATATTATGGACAATACTGTACCTACTCTTATTCACTCTAGAGTGAATATAATTTTTAGTGATCATATAAAAGGTAAATGTTACAAAGTGCCGAAATTTGTGCTTTAGAATTTTCCTTTTGCCAACTGTGAGATTTAATAACAACAAATCGCCCTTATCTACTTTACTTCTTACAGACTTGGCTCTTTGTATCATCACCATTGCACGTTCTCATTACATATTCTGAACTATTAGGTTAAGTTCTATTTTTGTTTTTGTACTATTGCAGCTCATCGCTTTCTGGAACAAGATTTTTGCAGGACGGTATTTTAAACGTCTTGAGAGAATCGCAAATATCCTTAACTATTTGTTGGAACAGAACATTTGTAAGAACATACTCATGAGCCCAGAAATGTTTGAGACAAAAGAGGAAAAGTCCTATAATTCAAGTTTCACATGGGTTAAAATGGAGACAACAATATTAGCCAACTTAACCATAACCATAACATTCTCCAAAAGTGTTCGGCTTTAAACTCATCTGTACATACTTATTTGTATACAGTGCATCATGTTTCATTTATATCTACTTTATAAAGTAAGTACCTTCGTGTCTACGTCCTTTTCACAGTGAAAATTTATTTTTAGGGGCCCTTGCTTATTTTTCTAAATATTCCAAAAGCGGTTTTCTTGACTTTAAATTTCCTTTAAGAAGTACCCCTCGTGTGACTTAGAAACTTGCACCCACTTCTTAAATTTGAAGAGTAGATTTCTTTTTTTTTTTGTAACTTTCGAACTTGAAGACTTTAAATTCTTTGAAATTAAACTCACATGTATTAATACATTATTTAATTTATAGGTCTAAATCGGTTCAAAGTGCAGAGAAAACAGTTACAAGATGGATTTCTTCATACCCCAACAAAGGCTTGTAAGATAACAAAACCAAAGTTTTCAAATTACTCTCATTTATCGTTTTTTGCGCTTTTGTATAGCCAGTACAGTTACAACCCGATTAAGATTACTCGGGCGGCATGGATACCTGGGTCTAATGCGTCTAAGGTAAGTAAAGTACGACTTACAACAACTTTTATTTCTTACAAACATCAAGAAAAGGTAATGAATAGGATATGATCTTGATGTTAGAATTTAGAAATACTCACTTGTTGCTGGTGGTTTGGCAGTGCCGTGAACGGAGGCCAGATGAACTAACCCAATAATAATTTTAGTTCTCATTGGAAGATGAATTGACAAAATAATCCAATTATGACTTAAATTCCCATTCGAATGAGAACTAAAGTAGTTCGGCGATAGTTAGTTTTAAGAAATGACCCAAGTTCTAATGTCAATGATCATTAAAGCCACTGGCTGCGATCAAAATAATTTTGATTTAGGATGTCCTGTGATTCGTCTGCCAAACTTTGGGATGTTAAATTATAAAATTTTCTAAGACGGCACAGGCCTATTTGATTAATGGTGTCTTTTCAAAGTTGTAACTTTCTGCTTACTGGGCTCAAAGCATTTTATGGCATAAGTTCTCAATTGAATGTGAACTTACCCCAATCGGCCGGCATTATCAAGTAATGGCTCAAATTCACTTTTTTATGTAAATTTGAAAGTGAACTTAAGCTATTATGACGTTCATTCATAAGGACTTTATTCATGGCACCCATTAAGCGTCAACACTCTATACTCAAAATATTAAGAAAAATAAGGAGTATGAGTTGAAGAATTGCAACAAAAAGAATGTATGGAGCACTCAAAAAATGTATTGCTGAAACATATGCACATACATTCTTTTGTGCATATGTATGTCTATAAAATAGATTATCCGTTCAAAAGACCTTAAGATGAAATGTTGAAAAAGCACTAGTGCTCTCACCCTTCTGCACATTCCTAAAAGCTCTTATTATTTTCCAAATGACTGAACCACTGTGTCCAAAATGCTGAAATTTTAACTTGTCGATTGTGAAATTAGGTCAGAATAATATCAAATACATACATACATCTCAGCTTACATACATATTATTTCTCTCTAACTTACGCAGTAATATCGGAGGTAAAAGGTGTCTCTGTTTCGAAAGCAGGTTTTGTATATCTAACCTTGGCAATGAAAAGAAATGTTCATAGGCAATCTAGAACTTTGACATTTTGTTGCAAATATTTTTTAGCAATACTGGTTCAAGAAAAATATCAAAATGAGTACCCATATCTTAATTCAAACCGGACTTTATTAATGTGAGTGAAACGCACTCGATGGCCGTTCAAAGTTTTTGACCCTCAATAAAATAATGCCTTCGCTTCCTATTATTTCTCTCTCAATTTCCCTTTTACGAATTAAGCAAGCATTGAAATTAACCCCCAATGAGCATTTATATATGTATCTATATATAAAATCATTCGAGAACCAGTATAAACTTAACACTGCTAGCAACTGAAGTTGAAATCATTTAGCAATCTGGTGACCTGTCTAAGAAATCTTGAGTTGTACCTTCACGAAACCTAATTGATTTTCTTGAATGGAGTGAAGCAAGGGTGCTGGAAAGCTGTCGCTCGCCGCGTTCTACCCAAACCACTCATAAATATTCGATGCAGCCTCAATGTTACGGTCGATTAATCCGGTGACATTTTGCCACTTATACACAGTCTGACTGAATCTTGTGTTGTTCTTGACTTAATAACCTGGAGAAACGGATAAACGAACACTTTGTTTCATGGAAATAAGCGCTAATCGTTTTATAAGTGAATTTTCAAAATAAACATACGCTCATTATCTACCTTGCTCACTAACCATAAGTGATGATCAATACACATTTGTTTTACTTGCGGAAATGGAAGCATCCCCAAATATTATTCAATGAAAAAATAAATAAAAAACAATTAGTAGCAAGAAGACATTTTCTTCTTTTGATTTATGTACTTAATGTGATGTAAACCTTTTTTTTTGTATTTATTTGTGCGTTTATCTTTGAGGTTGCTACTTCTGGTTTTCATTTTATGATTTGCAGAAATTCTTTAAAAAAAAACGATTTGTTAATGCTTCCATGGCATCCAAATAAGGATTTGAATGTTTGATTACAAATTCTTTATCCATGTATGCTTTTGAAAACTTTGTTAATATACTATATTCTACGATTGAATGAAAAAGCACGTCCGGTGGCAATATATTTTAACCACTTCTTATTCTTTTTCTTCTTGTCTACTTTCATAAGTCAAATACTAATAAATCCTTGAGTGTTACAGAGTTTAAGTTTGATGACACTATTGGTGCTTAATTGCATATGAAAAGAGAACAAAGGTATATGTAAAACTGAAGAATATAGTTGTATAATCTACATAGAGCTCTGTATTTATTATGTTTTTACTCCTAAACTTATGCAAGTTCTTTAAAATACAATTCTTGTGCTTAGCAGCTATTTGCAAATATCATCTTCTAAACACTTGCTCGTTTTTTATATGAACGCTGTAAATAAACGATTTTTTAAATCATCAAAATAAATTAGTTTATTCAATCAAATAACACGGTAGGTATTGATTTTTACGAAAATATCCGAACAACATCAGGACTCACCTTAAATTAATTTGAAGAAATCTTCGTATTCCTTAACTGGCAAAATTATGCAATATTTGAAATCATATTTCAAAAAATTTACAACACGATAAATCAGCCATCACTTTTTCCACGTAGTGAAAACTTCTTTTTTTTTTTTGATAATTTGATTCAACTTTAAAATTTTAATATTATTTTAATTGCATTTTATTAATACACTAAAAAGAAAAAAAGAAAAAAGAAAAACGTAACCAACAGGGCTAAGGGGATGCAATCACAATTTAGTATAAGCACATTTAGTCTCCATTTCTTTCTGAAAGAACAACAATATCAAATTGACCAATTAGGAAAACACTTAAGCTCCAGATATAATAATTTTTATAATGCTTTCTGCGCCACAAGGGAAAGAGGATTATAAAGATTAAGGCTAATCTCTTTATTTTCAGATATAAGTACGCATTTAATCTGGATAGTACCTATCAAGATAATATTCCTTTCGAGTTTGACCGAACTCTAAGATAAAAATCGTATAATTAATTTGCGGTATAGTAATAGATAAATATTCGGTGACAATTTATTTGTTTCTTATAACACTCCAAACACAATACTTCATCTCATATCCGCAAAAAAATGCATGCCGATTTTTTTTTTTCATTCCATACACCGAATCCGAAAGCGCGTTCGATGAAGTTTATTCCGCAGCACTTAGAAATCTCTTCCAGACCATTCAAGGATTCAAATTAGACTGTGTTTGCAACCAAATCAACTAACCACACAACTGACAGAATGGATAGATATCTGTGAGTTTTTTTGTTCGTATTTTTATTTCCCAGAGAGATGTATATGCTCCCAAAGTGAGTGGCAAATTGTTGGATGTACTACCACAACACACTGAAGCACAAGGACTTTGAGAGTACAGTGTCCTAGAAACCGACAACAACTCTAGTGAACATGATGCAAGGACTAAAAAAACCTGTGTTTATTGTCAGTATTTCTGAAAATTAAACAGCAAAATGAGAGGAGCAATACTTTTTTGAAAAAAAAGTTGTGTACACTAGGTTAGTAGGTATGGCTATCGACTATGGATTTCCAAAAATTCACAATTTTGATTCTCAGAAGCAGTCTCGAAAAGCTTTATTCCAAAGTTGTTTTCTCTGAGAAACATGCGCTGTAGTGTTTATTATTTTTGTCTTATACTGAAGGGTTTATTTCAATCACTCATTAAAACTCGGGAAATTGGAGCTTTGCTTTCGAGTGCATGAAAGCACAGGACATTGTAACTGTTGCGTATTTTGATTCCCTTGGTTTATTTTAACTCTGGGTAAAGTAGTTCATTGGAAGTTCAGCTTCAGTTGGTCGAGACGTTCCCACGCGCCTCTAATTGAACCATATGTTTATATAAAATCGAAAATTTATACCCACCACATTTTCCAAACTAAAAAGTGTTAGAAACATTTCTTTAGAAAAAAAAAAAAATAGATAAAATTGTGGAAGCAATATCAAATACAGTGTCAATTTAGTTCTTTTTAAGTACAAAAATGGGAATTTGATTGTTTCTTGCATTTAGGATCGTTCATCGTCCATGCTCAATTTGAATTTAGTTTATTGGAACGGAGATGTACATTTCTTTGAAACTGTCAGTTCGCTTTTACTCAAGATATGTTGATTCTTAAATGTTAATGTTGACAAATTTTGATGAAGTAAAGTGAAGCATGGCATTAAGCAGTTAAACGATCGCCAATCGTTTTTAACATAATGAAAAAAGGAGGTACGCGAGGTTTAAGAGAAATTAATATTTTTCATTATGCTTACTTCATTTATAATAATTACCCTTTTCTTGTATGTTTGCTGAGTAAGGAACTAATCTCCTAAGGGCTACTTTCAGCTCAGTTTGGATAGCAAAACAGAATACCTTTTCGACCAAACTCTCCGAACTCATGGTCACGTAGCAATTTACGGCCCATTGGCGGTTAGAATTTGCAATCACGTTCAAGTATCTTCTTCAATGTAAAGACTTAAGCCCTCTTCCAATCCTATTTCTTCCTTTTTTTACTGTACACTTGATTTTTTATAACTTGTGTAGATCTGTAGAAGCATTTGTACACTTTTACTGGGAATATAGGAAAGGAACACTCTTGGGTAATGAACAATACCCGGCCTTGTACGTGTTCCATTATTTCACTCAGAGCGAAAATTGTTTTTTGCTAATGTTTAAGGTTTCTAATTAGATTCTTGGGAATGGCAACAACGTCGTCAACTTTACTGGACCCAACGACTCAAAAGTGACATCGCGTCAAAGATTATTGTCAAAGATGTTTTCTGTGACTAGAATTAGAATTTGCACAAGTTTGTGGGAAATGTGTTTTAACATTTGTTTTTTTGTTTTTTTTTTTTAATAAAATTTTCTAGGTTGTTGCTCTTAATTTCTTGAAGCTTTGTGTGTGATTCAACAACAACCTCCTTAAATAAACTGCTTATGAATACATTTTTCCTCACTCCGACATATAAGACAATGTTTCAAGTAAACACTTCGGAAAATATCACAACACCTATC
Source organism: Sphaerophoria rueppellii (assembly GCA_920937365.1). NCBI lineage: Eukaryota > Metazoa > Arthropoda > Insecta > Diptera > Syrphidae > Sphaerophoria > Sphaerophoria rueppellii. The sequence goes on along the minus strand of CAKKXW010000004.1, from coordinate 74,784,358 downwards.
AGTTACATCCGCCGACATTTATTTCATTAATTCATCGAAAAGAAAGAATACTTAACCCAACATAAAAACTTACAATCATTTCTCTAAAACTGAATCAGAATTAAGCTGATTTCAGAGTAACATTTCTAAAGCAGCGTAAATAAATCGCCTATGCTTCGAATGATCATTACGGAGGAAAGTTCGTGTTTAAGGACATATAAAGTAAAAACAAACAAATAAAAAGAATAGCGAGAATGAAAGAAATCGGAAGAGATACAAATGGTAATTTGTTTTCGTCCATTTTCCTTTACGTAAATGTATCTACTTTGACAAGTGGGAAAAAAAGCGAATAAAACACAGTTGAGTATCGAGTCAAGAAGCTTTTCCCTCCACTCCAAACTTCCATTCAGCTCCATTGACTTATGGGAATTTGGATTAACCCATTTTATTCAGAATAACGTTTGATAATAAACATCAGGACCTTTTGGTTTTCGTACTCATCTTTAATTTAGTAAAACAATGCAAGCATGTATTTGTGAGAAGATGGTTTCATCTTTAAGGTACCTACTCGCTGATGGTGTGTACATAGGTACATCAGATTATGTAGCATATCGTGTATGGTATATTGAAGCTTGTAATGACTCGTTCCACGGCAGTCAAAATCTTTTCTTTATCATAGGTATTCTTTTTGGTTGCTTAATAAAAGAAACAGTATCAAGTTAGATGGATCGATGGAGCCTGTTTCGAGGATTTATAATATACCCTTTCCATATTGGGTAAATTATTCATGCATACCTGCGTAGTGGGATGTCTGCATTTTATACATATAATATATATATTTTTTCATTTTAATCCCAAGGCATCAGGGAAATATGCGTAGTTGTTTCACTCAAAGGATATACTCCTTATAATTAAATGTTACGGAGATTCACAAATCATCAGAGGCGCAATATTCCCAATTGAGGAATTTCGGTTGATAGTTATACTTTCGCTGAATAAGATTCCCATCAATATGCCCTTTTAGATTAATTAAGTCTTAAATAAAACAAAAGAAATTATTCTTGGAAGTCCAGAGATAATCGGGTTGTGTAAAATTAAAATAAATTCTACACTCTGCAGGTTGTGTGCAACCAAAACTATGACAATTATCACTAAGGGTTTTGGAAGAATTTTTTTCTCCCGAATTCCCCAATGTCCCAAATTCTGGCAATGATATTTCTATAGTGTGATATTTTTCAAACATCATGAAATTTCAATCGAAATCAATTTCGCTAAAGTCATAGTTCTTATCCTGCGTTTACTACTGAAAGCTAAACTCAATTCCGCACTCTGATTGCGGAGATATTTTATGCATCAGAAGATATTCCCTCTATGGAATTACAATAAGCTTAACACAACAACAATCAAGTTTGGACTAAAATATGAGAATAAATAAATAATCTAAAACAAATATACGTTGTACGTATATGTACAGTGTACATACATAATATCCGAATGTGTCATCGATCAATTTGCAAAACCAACATTTAAATTCAATAAAACATGAAACCATCCTAAGCTATGTGTATCCATTTTACCGAAGGCATTTATTTCACTTTTCCGAACAGTTTATCTTGCATAAAAAAAAGAATAAAATCAATAAGCTTCACAGCTATGGGTTCACTTGAAAGATTCTTCTTGGACGTATCTTTTAAGTACTTCACTCAAAGTTCCTCTTCGACAAGTGACCAGGCAACATATCATTCTCAAAGGTATAGATCTGTCTATCTTAAAGTATATCTTTTCAATCTTCCTTCATACACAAAAAAGGGTACATATTATATATGTCTGTTCTTTTATATATTTGTAATTTACCTACTCTCATGAACAAGTATTTCAAAAATGTTTCTTACTCTGAAAACTGTATTTCCTTCAACGTATTTAAAGTACATAATCTAGGCATACATACGGACGTAAGATACTGTATTGCTTGTTCTTGTAAAACTTTGAAAGTCGGTGCAGGAGTACTAAACGACATTACTATTATTGCATTCAAAAAGACGCAAGGAAGTTGGCGAGCTATAAAATCACTGAAGATGATTGAAGCAAAATACCTACTGACAAGTACATTCAGTTACGTTCTTGGGGTCCAAGTTACCCAGCTTGGAATATAAAGCATCTCAAAGTCAAGGACTCTGAATGGATGAATCCAATAAGAGAAAGATTCCGCTTCGACAAAATAGTTGTGAATATGAGAATACGTGTATAGAAATAGATACATTGGTGATGTCATGCGGAAACATTTTCGGTGATATGTCAAAAAAGGAAACATATGTTGTCAAACACTTGGCGATGGCACTTTAATTAAAGTATCACATGAGTTTACTATTTATTTATATGACTTGCTATATGTGATATATCAACAAAAGCCTTATTCATTCTCTTGGTAACGTTAAGGAAGCGTTTGAAAATTTACCAAGGATATATTCAGACAATGCTTGGCTGTTTTGCATACTCCACCGCTATTCCGAAAGTAAAAGCTTGCAATTTGCCATAATGATGAGGAAGTAAGGCCGGAGATTGTGGAATAACATGCAGCTTCGCCCCTGTTGAATCAAAGGATACTCTTTGTATACCTATTAAAAAAATAAATGACAATTTTTAATGTTATAATTTATGCATTGAAAGCAAACATATTTTTTAAGACGAAAGTAAAAATGTTCTAATCTGCATGTAATAATGAACCTATTTGTTACAACTAACTACCAATGCATGAATGATAACTTTTCCCCCATTTAATTTTTTAAGATAATTTATCTTAAAGTATATGATAAACATTTAAATATACCTGTCACTGTCTTATCACTTTTATAAACCTATTTTGCAAAGTGTCCTTGGCCTAGCGTCTTACCTGGTTTGTAGTTCCCATGATAAATCCCGCATAACCACTTCCACAGAAGGATAATTTTGCCGCGTTTTTCCCCTTTCTCTTATTCTAATTAAAAATGCAAAGTTTAAGAGTGAATGGTATTAATTTCGCTCACAAGGACCTTTTTGCAACTTATAATTTGATGAAAACTGAATGTAAGATACAGAAATATTTAACAGAAAGAACAAGGAATAGAAAACCAGAACCATCAGGGTATGGAAAAGGGAAGGCGATCCATGCAGAGGAGACGAGGAAATCTTTTATGTAATTAGAGTCAGATACTGTGACAGTCTTTTGCAAATTGTACCTGGACATCTATTTATTTGCCTAATTCCTAGCTTGGCTCTAGATGGCTCTTGTTGGCTCTCACTTTCTACTAGTCTTGACGCTGATGACGATAATAAAAGGACAAAAGCTGGATACCGAAGGTGCAGGAATTTTTTTCCTCTTCAAACTTCACCATAAGAAATTGTTCTACATAGTTATTCTTTTTTGCGAATATTTACTTTAATTATTCAAATGCAAGTCAATGCTGCTCTTTTAATTGCAACTTAAAATTCAGAACATAAAACAGTGGAGAAGGGTGGTTTGCTTTATATTGACACACTTGGCGATAGTTATTTTTGATGTCAAATAGTAGGTACATAGTTCAAGGAGGAGAAAATATTGCCGTGTACTTAAAGAATGCTTATCATTTTTAGTGCATTTAAGAATCTTAATAACTTATAAACAGAGAAACAACGGGATACAAAAATGAAATACATATATTAAAAAAAAAAAATTGTTTTAGCATTTATGAGTAGGTATTCATTTGTTTCAAACAACAAACTCCCCAAACCAATTATTCTTAAATCCTTCTGAGAGAATAAAAATATGCTATCGATAACGCATAACAGTTTTTGTATATTTCCTCATACCAATCATGCAATCACAAAAACTCCTGGCAGATTGGGTCGGTATGAAACATTGGTCAATGTCCTTCGCCTCGTCAACTTCAAGACATCCAATGGCTTTTAGGGTAATATGTATATATATATGTGGTTGTCTTAAGTATAAATGTTTGTTCATTTATATTCAAGGTCATTTCATCACCCACGATATTCTCAAGTGATATAATTTATGAGATTGTAAATTGGGGTTTACGACACCATCATTGAAAGCAGAAATAAAAAATGCTCAGGGCATCAGTAGCCATCTACTTTTATCTTCTTCTCTCATATGCAATGAGTTTTTTTCGTCTCCTTCAAGACTTGGAAAAACGAATAATTTCTAAACATAAAGCCTTCTCGTGTTGGATGAGGTCTGCTATTCAATAAAGAAAGAAATTTTAATCAAAGAAATTTAATTTTCAGGATGGAATAAGTAGAAAATAAAATGAAAAAAGCGAAGAAAAAAAAACATTGAAAAGGGGGCCCTTGGGAGGTTGTTTTATTGTATTCTCGACAAAAACTAAAAGAATAGGGATAATCAATTCAAGAGTTCCCTTTGGGCAAATTAAAAAATGTCCCTAAGTTGTGTTTTTGAAGAAGGAACAAGTTTTCTATGTTTACAAAAATTGAAGCAAGGAGAGGTTTAAAATTGAATGAAATTAAGAACAAAAAAATTAGTATTATGGACGTAAATCTGAAACTTTATTATATTGAACAGAAAAAAGAGTTTTTATCTCTGAAGTTTTCGTTATTCTGATCATATATACTTATAATTTAATTATAATTAATTAAATTGATGTTTTCTGGTATTTGAAAAAAAAAAAACAGGGTTAAGGTATTAACAATTTTTTTTTTTTAATTCAACAAACGTAGGTATTTATTTAGTCACTCAATCAGAAAGACGCCTCTAACTATACAAACAAAATAAGTTGGTTTCCGGAAAATTTTCATCGCACTTTCAGCCTAAAAATGAACAACAATAAGACTAAATATTTCGAGGCGAATTCATCAAAAGACAAAGACAACGCTCTGACAACATTTTTGTTTACCTACTGAACCACAAGACTATTTCTTCCATGCGACCCTTCGCGTTATCGTTTTAAGCATCAGCACAATTTATTAACTATTAGCGCACCAACGATCTCAACACAAAAAATATGGTTGTTTTCTGCTGAGTGACCACCAGCAGTAACACAACCACAAAAATTGTAAATCACCTCGCCTGCTGCCGCGCGGCCAGCAGCCGCGCGCTGTCTCGTCATTCTTTCATTACTTCTGCTCTTAAGCTATAGGTAGCAAAGGTGCGACTTCGTTCGTTCGTTGATCAGTCTTACTTTTCATCTCGGCCCGTAAACAACAAACACAATCGGTCTCCATTAACAAATATTATCAAGTAAGATCGGTAATACTGGGAGTTTTATTTTACTACCTATACATAAAATCGAATGGAAAACTTGTTCTCGCAACCTCAAACTAAACTAAATTACTTATTTAAAAAATATCGTGGCTTTGGTAGATAAAACCCATATTTACAAATGAATATCAATAACTTATTTTCGTGAGATTAATATTTTGGTAAATGTACATTATAATTTTTGTGTGGAAATTTGTTAAACAAGGATATATGAAAATAAAACACGTTATTATTTCTGTAATCATACATACAAATCTTCTGTGCAAAAAAACATCACATTAGTTAAACTGGATTCAAGGTGAGCAGTTCTCTTTATACTACCTGTCTTCGGTTTCTTGTTTGGTTTCGGCAAATTTTCTCATCGAAGTGTATATTTCGACGTTTTTCGAAGAAGTACCTACTGCGTGTTCTCTTTAACATCGAGCTCAAGGTCATATTCTGTTGGCATTCGTGTCCGTGTAATCCGTGGACAAGTGTATTAACTATAATACAAATATTTAAAGGAATATACAATTGAAATATATCCAATATATGAATCAAATTTTTGTTCATTATAAAATTTTGTGTATTTAAAATTTCAGTTTGTAATGAATAAGATAAAACGTCGTTTTCAATAAGCCGGTTTTTCTTAAATATTTAATTATAAATTTAGTAGTAAATAACGAATTTATTGTTTTGGTATACCTTTGGTTCTGCTTTTCTTAATGATATAGCCGTAGTTTAGGTTGAATAAAAGTAAAACCGTTTTGAGGACTGATATCTGTGTCAGTGTGGACTTTCAAGAAAAAACGGAATACGTTATCACCTGTCAAGGTCGTTCAATCAATCATATCTGTTTTATAGTTTAACTCTGCCTGAATACTTTTTTCATGAACTGACGGAGATTTCATAGTATACGCCACTTTGTAGTACCTGCCATAATAGGATAACGTCAAAACCATTAGAACCACAATCTGCCTTTTATTACTCTTCAAGTATTCACTTGTTCAAAAGAAAAAAAAAGACCTCTTAAGCGGCTTTACCCACTTAATACCATCATCTCCTATTACATCCTTACTTGTCTTATGTATCCGCTACGCTACGGTATCTACTCACTTATCGTCTTTTCCGTTTCGTTTTTAACCCTCCCCCCAAACCCGCTCCATGAATGTGACTATCATTCAAGGAATACACGTTCCCATAGTTTTTGGGCTTTGGAATCGCAACAATTTAATGGATGCGGTAACATTTTTATGCTTGCACAACATATCGTTTATCCTATTTCCTTTATACAGCAAAAGACTTTGAATCTTTGTACAAAATGTACATAATGTATTTGTATAAATGAATGTTTATTGTTATTTTCGATAGTTAAGATACCTACCTAAAATCTGCAGATGTATAGCATCACAGGATATCGTTAATAGTTTAATGGCTTTTAAATATTGCGATAAGCTAAAAGCATCATTGCTAGAGGTTATTAAAACAAAACAAAAAATTGATGTAGACAAAAAACATCGTGTCTTGTTATTTGAGCTTTGTTTCTGTTCTTGGTATTCAGGCTTTTCGATTTTATTTCAATTTCGATTTTCCGGTGATTCACAGTAGGAGTCCTTTTTACTCAAGCAATATGTACTTTGAGGCGGTTTGCTTGTGGCAGAGGAACGATTTCGTTTTAATATGAATCTGCCTTACTTCGGTTAGCACAATCTCGTCTATAGTACCAAACAATCGTACGAAACAAACAACTTTCTGCTTATATTGTTCAAAAAGGATATATAAGCTTTTCTGTCGAATCGAAACGGGTGCTGAGACAACACAACAGGTTATTCATTCATCCGTTGAATGAACACATGTAGCCTGTACACAACAAGGAGCCGAAATATACCAACTGAAACACAAAACAATTTCCATTTTGTGCAAAGTGTTTATTTTCATCCTTAATTGAGCACAACGGCGAAGGACGTTGGAATTTTGATTGTTTTGCTGCCATAGCCTTTTCAGATGCATTTTTTTGTGATTTGGATTTTTGTGCTTTTCAAAGAAGTCGAACTAGAAGTATTTCCATTTTCAAAGATCATTTGAAGTTTTCAACTATGTACTTCAAAAGGCTTTACAAGAAGTCGTTGAGATAATTTTGAATGTCAATTCTTTTAAAATATAAACTCTTGTAACTTGAACGTGTACGTGTTAATGCCAGCAAAGGCTCCACTGCTACGGAGTTGTGTGTGGTTTTAAGTTATGATTTATGAAGAAAGTCAATTTTGTAAATGTATACAACAGTGCATTCTAATGAACTATTAACAATTTAAAGTAAGGGATTTTGAAATTGACGCAGCTAAGAGCAACGTTGTACGCAATATTTAATCAGCTCAAATTGCCGATAAAGAAGTTACCCACCGACATCAACGCATCGTTACGTGTCGTCGTGCGTTGGTCTAACCATAAGTTGGATGGTCCATCTATTTTATTTTTATATAAACAAGCAACATCGTACTTTAAAAAATACAATGTAAAAGTAGAATCCAGATCAATAATAGAAACAAACACAAATTAAATCACTTTAACTAACGATGTTTATAAATTCGTTCTAATCAAAACATTTGTACGATTCCCAATTCAAAATCTACTGTCAAAATTGTTCTCATACGTATAAATATGATTTTATTTTGAATTCAGATTCAATTTACATAAGCCTCCCAGCTAAAAATAAATAAATTTTTAACCTTGATCCTCTTACGTTTTGAATTTTACCTACAATCTTCAACCACTTTAGAGAAAAAAAAATAAATCGAATTAAAATGCCCCGCAACCCAATTCCAGGCCAAAATCGTTACGTTAATTACTCACAGATAGCTGCAGCTACTGTGCAGTGAGTTTGCAAATCCTTTTAGAGCATAAATGTGTTGGCCATTTTCATCAGAGTTTATGTGATGTGAGCTGAGTTGTGGGTTCCGTTTAAAATAGTATATCCATGCAAAAAATTTAGGTTTGAATTAAAACAAAATAAGGCAAATACAAAAAAAAATTGTTTGCGATGGAAAAAAACGTATGGGAATGCATTTTGTACTAGCCATATGTTTTGGAAAATTGTTGAATGGTCATATACTGAGGCATTTTTGTGGTATTTGCAAATGGCTTTAGTCAGCGAAAACCAAACAAAAAACCAGACCCGTCAAGGCCCTTGAGCTAGGTTATAGGAAGTTAGCAAAACGATGAGTATGAATGGCATCTTGGTTTATATTTTTTATTCACGTTGTTCACCTTCAGATGGCAGATTTAACTAAGAACTGCGTACACGGTTGCTCAAAGCTAATTTTCTTGCTGTGCATATACATTATGTGAACTCTTTTTCAATGAAAAGTTCTTTTTGAGGTTGGAATTTCAAAAGTTGTTCCTTTTGCAGTTCAGTTTTGTATAACACCAAGAAATTACCAACGAGTTTCTTATCTGAATGAATTTATTATTTGAATTGGCATCAATTCGAGGGAATTTCAATATGCCAAGCCTACGACTCAATTAATTCCATAGATAATGGTTGGTCTAAAGTGCAGGTTCATACAGAAACAAAAACTTTGGAAAGTAATACTTTTCTCATTTTTACTAAGAACTGTTACTTGTGGTGGCAAAACAAAGTTTTCCACTGCCAATATAATTATTGTATTGTAAACATATTTCTTTATAGACATGCCAGTTATCAAGGTAGTTTCCATCAATTGAGGAACTCTATAGGCAAGCACATCAGACACACAGATTTTTATACAAACGGGTTTTTTTTTAACTATGACTATAGGTAGGTATTGCTTCTACAGTCTTATATTTCTGTGGTGAATCATATGAAGAAAGATGACTGACATTGTTTAGTGATTTGTTAAATCTCGAATTAAATTTGCTAACTAACTTGAGATGTTTCTATCGTCTATCGTCTCACATCAAGCGACATATACATGAACACAGATATAAATATCGATGTGTTTTTAACAGATACACATACCGGATTTAAACTTAATAAAGGTCATGACTTTGAACTATTTAAAATCAGTAAATTAAGTTCAGAAATTGATCTTTCTAATTTATATATATATATATATAAAAAAAAATAATCTGCATTTTTGTTGCTTTTTCTTTTAATAAAAACACTTTTTTGAAAAATATACTAATAATTAAATAAAAGAATTAATTATTAGTATATTTTTCAAAAAAGTGTTTTTATTAAAAGAAAACACTTAGGCAATAAGATAATTTGCAAAGTGGAACTCACTTAATCTTCCATTAAGGTGGTGTTTACTAAAACTTTGTAAAATTGCGCTTGTTTTTGATTTTTGTTTGTGTCAATTCCGTCATTTCCATGTAAAAAGTACCTACAGGTTAAGGCTGGTCTTATGTAAATGTGTTTGCTATCTCAAAGCAATTGTCATCTTCGTTGATGATGTGACGAAAATATCTGGTTTCCACCAAATACACCAACGCAACGTTATAATTTGATCGATGCTTTGTTAGCTTCTTCAAGACGTAAGGTCATGAAAAATGTCATTTACCTTTCAAAATATCATCAAAACTTGTGAGGTTAAAACAAAATTATGCTACCGAGCTCCTCATAAATTGTTCGATAGGCATGTGCATGCTTTCATATTTCTGTGAGTTACGTTATCATTATTTTTCTTGTTTAAAAAAGTGGCCGTGTGCATTTATATAAAAACAAATTAAAATTTCAATAAGAAGTCGTCACAGATGTATAAAACATTGACATTTTTTAATTTTTTGAAGAGACAATTTAATTTGAAATAGTGAACCGATTAATATCACTTCTGACACGCAAATGAAAAATAAAATCTATTCTATATAAGATTTTATATACTTATTTACAAATTCACACGAATATGACGCCTAAATTAAAGCGACCTTACAAAATGCACTGCAAAAACAAAATTAAAAAACAAACTTCTAAATTGAAAAGGTTTAGTATTTCAATATTTCTCCCAAAGAAAGTTTAAAATACGTTTTCAAGAAAACTTCGGTATAATTTTACATACCTGCAAGTAAGATATATTCTTAAATTCCTTCTTTTTTTATCTTTATATGCCAGTGGGATTGGTTTGCTGTGTTTTTCTTATTTTAGTGCACGAACAATGTTCAAAGTTATTTCAATATAACTTTGGTTCAGTTTTGTTTGTCAAAACGGAATATAACTTTTAATAACAAAGTTGAAAGTACCAAATGCTTGATGATATCTTTAATATAAAAAACCAATACCATTTCAGGAATGTGTAACCCCTGTATCGTGTTTATTAATTTTTGATATGACATGAGTTTGTTTGGGTAGGCCAGTGTATCTGAATGTTTACTTCCCCAACCAGAAAATCTAAAGCTATGAAGCTACAAAATCGTCAGCAAAAACTATTGTCACTCAAATACAAACATCCACACTTTCAACCGCTCGTTAATACAAGCTATTGCTTTGTTGCACATGCAGGTCTCAATGCTGATGATGCAAAAACCAAACACTGTAGAGTGTAGAAAAATATGTCTCGTGCCATAGTCTGGTCAGGTTAGAGTGTTGTTTTATTTATTTATAGTTTATCTAGTTTTTACAACAATATTCTTGCAATATTCCACACTCAATCGGGTTTATCCATTAAATTTAAAACCACTGGTGCTATGCCGTGATGGTCGCTGAGGCAAAGTGATTCATCCGTGGCGGAAGATCGCAGTAGTAGTTAATATGATACAGTCAGTATAAAAAGTGAATGTCTACTTCAAAATAAGATTGTTTTTCAATACAAGAAGCCTTGTAATTTTTTGTTATATATTTGGAAATAGAAATATATTTTTGCGAGCAATGTACAATTTATGGAATAAAACAGCTCAGGCACTGCAGACAATAAATCGAAAACCCTTAGACAATGATTCGAATAAACATTCGTGCTTAAATAAAACAAATCAGAAATCTTTATTATTAGAGATTACTGTTTAGTTTGACTTTCAGTTTCGTGTACCTATGTACAATGTACATCCACTATCCAATGTATTTTTTTTTTCATTCAGCAGCCCAGTGAACGAGTTTGCTCTATCTGCATTGTTTTGGTCATGATGGCATGAGGTTCAAAAATGCAGAGCTTTGCAATTTTCCATTGAATTAATTTTTCCGTTTGGAATTGATTTTTTTGTTTGGCTTTTGTTTTAGTTTACTTTGTCAGTTACATCACCAAAGGAAAAAAGATAGAAAATCAACCTGGACAATGAAATTATATGTGGTTGATGCCACCACACAAAAGAATCCAGTTTACAACAAACAAAGTTACTCTGTAGTCAAGTATGGTTTTTGACAAACCAGTTTTTTTTTTTTTTTTTGTTAATACAACCTTTTATTAAAGTCAAAATCACTTGCATTGATTATGGGTGAACAGCCAAATGCATCATAGGAGGCCTTGAAGTTTTTAACGTGCAGGCACTAGACCTTACCATCTGTAGCTTTAAATCATGCAATCAATTTTTTGGTATTTCTTATTGACATTTTTTATCAGAGAGGAGAGGCTTATTTATTTTGATGGATACATTCGCTTGTACATTTAAAATGTGATACATAAAAGGTAGGTAGATACTCATACAGTTAATTGAAGAAAAAAATGGAATACTGAAATAAGTTTACCTTGATTAACGACGTATAGTAGTTGTATGCCATTTTATCCACCATGCCACCAACACAAGTATATTTCGTCAGGTCAAATTGTTGGGCCAATTTTCAATTGCACTGCAAATAAATCGGACTTGTTGATGGACAAAGGGCATACATATTTGAATTTTAAAGGTCCAATTCATAGATAGAAAATGTAGGTAAACATTGAGAAAGGAATCCTGATATTGATAAAATAGAAATGCCCCCATGTGGCCTTTGAAAGTGCTTAGAAATAAATTAAAAATATATAGTAAGATGTGTTTGTTGTTTCTTAATTGAAGACTAATTGCATAAAGGTTGATTAGGGTTAAGGTCATTATATGTAAATCTATCCGACAACATTGTATTTTAATTAGTCATTGCCTAGAGTATACATGTATACTTACGATGCTTCAAATTCAATTCATTATTTTCCTTCTTAATTATTAGCGTGTACAGAAGAAGTTCAAGCTTTAAACTCTTACTTATAAAAGATGCATTTATTGAAATAAGACTGGAAAGCTTTTATGAAGTTCATTCAGTACGCTAATTACTTTATTTTTTGTTCAGATTCTCAAGTGTATAGCTGTTAGTCTTTTTCATATTGAAGGAGAGTTTTAACTCCGACTCCGTCTTATTTTTTGTATTAATTGGCACCACCTTTTTTGTTCTGTTATCCTTTTTTCTAATGAGACAGGACACAAAAGTAGTTAACCTAAAAACTATGCAAAACTTTCATTGTATTTATCTGCCAAAGAATCTTCTTTATAACATTTTTTGCCTCATTTTCAAGAAAATTGTACTTGCATCAAGATTGCTAGGGCCATGGCACCCCTACCGCACGCGCACCTCTCCATACTATTGGTAAACCCACCCACCGCGCAGTGGGAGTTTCATTGTCCTGCTATAACAAGTTACTTTAGCAGCAAGTAGTTTTACAATCTCGTACTTGTAGGTACTATCCATCACAGGATGCTTCGCTAGATACTTTTCAATGAGTCCTGGGGCAGACGAGTTGAGTGAAGTCGGTAAAGAGTTACTTCCCGATAATGAAAATTAACATCAAAAGCAATTATGTTCTCTTAAACAAGAACAGCACTAGTTGCATGTAAAATTTTAATTGTTGATGTTTCAGACAGGCTTTCAATGTTCACTGTTTTTTACCTGTTTAACCAATTGCCACTATCTTTCTATATAAACAAAGAGATACTGTGTTGCGTTGATAATGCTATCGTTCAGAGTGGACTATATATATCAACACATTTTCAACTCATGTTCCAAACAATCGGAGGCTGTTGGTTACGTATGCCCTTGAAATTGAACTCAATGACCAGTTTTTATATACCTATGTACATTTAAACCTTTATCTAAACATACATACTTGTGCTGTGATAGTCAATAGTCATGTCTGTAAAGAAAAGGCAGTTTAGGTTGTGGTTAAAAGGGATTGCTATCTTAAACTTGTTTTTTTTTTTTTTGAGTTGAAAACAAAGACAGCATTCATAAGGTTTTAGTCGTTAAGGAATTAACAGAAAACCCTAACCCTCATCTTTCCTCCATGTGGATTAAAAAGGGAAACAAAAATTATTCTTTTTTTGACCTTAAATAGAGAAAAGTGTAGATTAACTTAAGAACTTGTTTTATCACTTTAAACAATTTTAACATGTCCATCTCTGATGCTAGATCGAATTTCCTTGGTATCCTCCTTTTTCCTTGGGTAATTTCCGCTTTTATTGTCATATCGATTGCTTATTTTTACTGTTGTAAAATATTCAAATGGTAATACATTTTCATTGACTTCAATATTCTTTGAATTTTATGACCATCATACAATTTTCTACTAAGCTTATTAAGGAATATAAATAAATCAAACAACTCAAAATTCATAACCAAGGTTTAAATTTATTCAATACAGTATGAATGAGTACTCCTATAGTCAACAATACTAAAAAAGGTTGTTAAAGTGCGCTTGTACCCACCTATAGTACTCAAAAGCCAACCTTGTTCGTCTTGAACTGATGATTTACATGATATCCCTAATGATTTCGATAACACTTCGTAAATTAGGTACTTCCGCAAATTATGTCCTCACTCAATTTGAAGGAGCATTAGGGACTGTGTTTTTTTGTGCTTTCTATAATCATCAAAATAATAATAATGAAGTCAAAACCGAAAAAAAACGAAAAAAGGAAAATGAAAAGAAAATAAGGAAAGAAAAGGAAAACCATGAAAAAAGGAAGCAGGAATAATGTTATAATTTTTATTCTGGGCTCATTGTAACAACACAAACACGCGGGGAAGCAAGTAGGATCTCAATTTAAACCGGAAACAAACCAGAAACAGAATCAGAAGCACGAGCAAAGAGCAAAGAATATAAATTTAAAAGCAACACCCTTACGAAGTCAATTTCACCCTTGATGAAATCCACTTGCAATTTTTCAGTCGCCACAATAGAATTCAAAGAAGTTGAAAGTACTAGAAAGATGCCAGGAGTATTATTTGGAACAGGAACAGGGTTTCAATTTGACGAAACGAAACGGTGTGGCCTCGGTGAAAGCAGGTTCCTGCGAATGGAAATTTAGTACCTCGTTTCAGCTGATTGCAAGACAATCTGTTTATTCATTTAGATGGTACTCTCTCTGGTGTTAAGGTACCTACTTGCTCTATGTTTGTTTTATTCTATGCAAAACATGTAAGGAAAAAAATATGTAGTCTAGATTTTCCAAAGAGTGCTATTCTAAAGCACATGTATGTAGAAAGTATTAGTAAATGAACATTTTTGTAAGTACCCTTTCCTTTAATATTTAAAAGAAATATCAATACCGATGGTTTTTTTTTCTATTCAATCAACATTTTTGCACTCCATTCCATATTTGATGATGATGACATTGGCGAATTAATTTTCTTCTTCTATAGAAATATTTTCCAATCTTAAATATTCTCCAACTTAACTTAATCAGGGAAGACAATTGTGTCGAGCCTAAGTAAAAAAAAAAAAGAATGTGCCAAGGGCTTGAATATATTTCCAGTTATAATTTACACAAATGAGAATGACTGATATAGGAATTTATTAATGTAAAATTATTAAATGCATTCGACTTCTTTTTGAAAAGATTTTTGAGTTCTTCTTTTCTTTTTCAAATTCTTACTTTTCAATAACGGTAGGATAACAGAAATCATTACTTGCTTAGGAATGTCATACCTAGTTAATTTTTGAACCCCAAAATGTTAATGTTTCGCTCATGAAACTTTGAAACAATTGGCCCTTTAGCAGAATTATATTATAAATCAAAATAAAGTTTGGCAACTTATCCGTCAAAACTTCAATGCCAATATAACATTATATAAGTTTTGCTGTTGTTTTCTTTTATTTAGCTTTTGAAAATGCTGAATCCTTATAGGAGTTTGAAAAGTGTGATTATCGTTAAATTTTATTCAATGCCACAAATTTGTTGTTTTGTTTTTTATCCAATCGTAACGAAACGCCGTATTGTATCGTTTATTAAATTTTCCCCCAGTATTTCAAACAAAACTCGATGGTATTATAATTTAATGTAATGGTATTTTATTTATTCTCAAGTCAAGAGTTTTTACTTGTGTCATAAATTTTCCGAATAAAAAAAGAAATAGAAAAAGTTTTTCAATTTATAAAAAAGGCAATCACGGACATGCGAACTATTTACAATCTGTTTGAATTTCGGTTATTGTGAACATATAGAAGAATGAAAATAAAAATATCATTTAGCTTTCCCGCAATGATATAAATTCTTAATGTAATTTGCATTTCAACTTAATTCAACCACGTCCTCATGAGAAACAATGTGCGTCTCGAAACGCAGTTAAGTTAAGAACCAAATTAAACACAAAAGACAAGAATTATTGGGAAGGCTTGAAAAAAAGAAAAAAATTGAAAAACCAATGAAGCCAAAAACTTGTTCGTGGCTTTGAAACAACAGGTTTATCTGTCGAACGCCACATATTTGAACTTGAAACTCCCTTTCAAGTCCACTTTTATTGTTTTTGCCATGCCAATGGCCTTCGGAGTTTAAATTGACGTCTACCTTATCTGTGTTCTTCTCTTTTTAAATAACGAGACGATGACGCACGGCATATCGCTACTCGACGATACCATGATGTAGGGAAAAATTTTAACGGTCACAAAGATCTCGATCTTATTTCTTGAATTAAAGTTTTTATTGGATATTCCCGTTCAAATAGGTTTATAAATTTTGTGTACGCAAAATACGTTTCTTTATGTAGTGGACTCGTTTAACAATACAAATTAAGAATATGGCCTTTAATTGAATTAGTTAGTTATGAAATATAATTCATTAAAAACCCCGAATAAAAACCATACGGTTGAACCGTTGTCAAAATTTAAATGTCTTAACTAAATAGATTTACGTCTTATTAGGATTTCGGTCAACAATTTAAAACAGCATAGTTGCTTTTTTGTCATGTGTTAGACTTGTATCAACAAAAATTAAATCAGATGATTATCGCAGTTACTTTTAAAATTGTAAAGTGAACTGCTGCCAGTTGGAAAGAATTAAACATTTATATTAATATCATTTAAAAATTTTCTTTTTATTTTGGAAAACATTGCCAATCACTCTGTAATCATATTTTTCTGGATTCTTATTTTAAATTACTGGGATGTCGAAAAAAAACATTTCCTATAATATAAAATCTCTGTTAATAATCCAACTGGGAAAAGTTACCTATTATATTGATGCAGTAACGTGTTCACTCTGGCCTTGAGTTCTATTTTTTACATACATTCTTTCTTAACTAATTGGCAGAGTTCTCGGTGTTGGCTTCTGTTGCATCTCCAAATTGCACATCCTTGTTATATTTTTATATTTATTTCCATTTATTGAACAAAACCCCCTGGCGAACGTCCATATATGGTGGCGAATATATACAGTGCAGTTTTAAACTCTACTGGTTTATAAATTTATTGTGCTCCGATAAGTGGAATGGGATATTGGGAGTTCAAACCGATTACAATTATTTATTTAGTGATGTTTGGTTTGTTTTTCTTATACATACAGCATACACAAATATATTTTTATTAAGTTAACATAAACGAACGTTGGCAACTGACAGCAATTTCTTATCTAAAAGTTAACACTGATGAACTATGTGTTTAAATTTGTTATTAGTTTTATAATAAGTGTTTGATGAAAGATGTGGAATACTCTAAAAAAATTGAAAAATAAGAGAAGATATTCTGTGAAATTGTTTCTTATAACTTAAGGCAAATGTTTCAATTTTAGAGCTGCCGTTCCTTATACCTACATTTTTTTCCTATACGAACCGCGAACTTGCGTTTATGTATGATGTTTCCATTTATTAAATTCAAGAAGACAAATAGCATAGGTTTAAGGGTATATGGTAAAAGTGCGGATTAGTGCAATAAATAATTTTTTCAACGGCATTCACACGCTCAATAATTCGCCTTTTTGTTGATAAAAGGGCGGATAAATTGAATGCCTTTGCGCGCACCAACAACGACGGCGAAGGAAATAATTCAGCATCCCTTAATCTCGCATTAACATAACATCAAACGTCTTAAACGCTAAGTCCAGCTATCAATTTCACAACACTTGACTTTTTGGCTTTTCAACAAGAAATACTCATAACAACAGTATTTCTTTGTATCCTTAAATATTTTATTCAAGGCTTTACATATGCTGTTTTTTTTATGCTCTGTGTAATAATGATAAAATATATGCACGTAATTTATCACACTGGCGTGTAAGCGTAGATGAGGCTTTTGCTTCTTCCTTGCCTCCACTTCCTCCATGCCATCCTGATCCTCCGCATGCATATAGTGGGAACAACACTTTATTTCATTTCGAATTGTTGTGTTCATCATTTGCATATTCTGATATGCGCATATCAACGAAGTGTGATATGTATTTGCATATTCCTGTAATTTTATCGCACAGATTCTTCTTTTTTTCTATCAAAAATGATGAAATGGATTTACGTGTTCGTAGTTTTTTTTTTTTTTTTATTTTTGACTTTATTACGTGTTATAGATTGACTATTATTTTAAAATAAATTGTCAACAATATATATTTTTCAATTTGTTATTATTTTTCACATATTTTATAAAGCATCAGAAATAAAAAAATAAATTTCAATTCAAAGAAAAATTAACTTGCATACAAAGGTAGTCATAAATAAATTAATGATATCAACGGGAAAACAAATGCAATCTTCTTTTGATTTATAACATTTTTTTAGTACATGTGTGTAGCTATGGCAATTTGCTGTTGATAACCAAACCGATCAAAAAGGCTTACAAAACCACACTGCCATAAACTACGTCCCTCAAGTTATTTTAGTTGTTGTAGGATTTTCATCTGCAAATTCTAAGACAAACCAGAAATATTTTATTACATTCGAAGAAAATATTATTTTCCTTCGAAGTATGTTATATTTATGTTTGATCTTTCTCAAAACCACAACTCTAACGATACCTATAGGAGAAGAAAGTAAGGTACCAACTCGTTATACCGTTCCTATATGTATGTACACATGTAGTGATTTACTACAAATGTCCCTATTGTGCCATTGCTTAAACAAGGAAGTACCAAAACACTTTTATGGGTTTCACATCTGATTTATTGCAATCAGATGTAAGACAACTATGATGATGTGTATTTTTTATTCCCCCATATCTTATTTGTTTTGCTCTCTTTTTTGCTTTATTCTGAAAAAAAACCAAAGAAAAGTCTTTAATGTTCTCGTTAGTCAAAGGACATGTGCAAACAATTTTATATGACATATTGGTATGAAGTGGCATCCAATCAGTGTACACATACATAGAATACATTAATATCGAAAAAAGCCAGGGGACAAGAGATAAGCAGTATTGATCCTTAATCAATGTTTAGTATTAAGATATACTAAGGAATGGATATAGAATGTAACTTCAGCGGAATTTCACAGGTGAATGAAAGTTCCCTTAATCTGCTTTATAGAACTATAATTAGAAATAAATATGGAAGAACAATAGCTTAGTGGAATATAATTTGCCTGAATATAGGGACATACTTTCCTTTTATTCACAAATAAAAAAAGAGTATGTTTTTATAAATTAAACGAGAACTTGAACGGCGGCGTTTCCCTATGTCATATCTTAGTTTGTAAAATTCAACCCCGTGAATAGTGAGATTATTGGAGAGACTTTTACACCACCACAACACTACCTATGTGACAAACACAACGCCAGCTATGAGATAAAAATATATTAGCCTAGTTTGACTGTTGCAAAATTTATCATGCATTATCAAGCAATAATTTTGCCCACTAAGTTGGTCCGTCCCTGCTTCAAGTAATTCAAAATTAATGTTTAAGCGCCCCATAAACTCCATATATCGTTCAAGATATATTAGTGGGTGGCACCTTTGTAAACGTGACAAGAAATTCTCTTTACAGGACAAGTTTGGAAGGCTTTTCGTATAATTCACAATTGAAAATGAAAAATAGTACTTTGTTGTTGCGGTGTGAAAAAAATGTCCAAAATAAAATTAAGAAAGATTGAGTTCCGCTAAGATTATACTGCACAAAAGTAAAAATGAACCCATTAAAAATTGAAACGCATAACTTAGGTAATTAATGTCAAAAAATTAAACCCAATTCGATAAGAAAAAAATGCTTAAGGAAAAATCTGTACATTATTTTGATTTATGTAATTTTTCAGATTTGATCTTTTTTTTTTTTTCTTACCCTCAATAGCTTGTGGGTTGTGGCGGTTTAACCAATTTACGTTCTGACAATTTTTTTTTTTTAATAATTGACTCCTCCAACCTTAACGTTTTTATTTCCCTTATTATTAATGGACGATAAGTGAGCTATTGGTGATGTTTAGATAAATGTGGTAAACTGGTGGGTTTTGTAACCAATTTAGATTTGTGAATTTCAATTTTAAGGGAAGTCGTATCTATGTAATACCGAGTAATAATATATAATATGTCAATATCAATTTATCACTTGAATTAAAAAAATAAAAGGTATAAGTTATCATTAGTATGGGAGTCCACAAGACATTTTAAGGATTTTGGTGGTATTTTTCATGAACATCCACATGACCTGTTTAATTTATTAGATTTAATTAGCTTTTATTTTGGCTTCAAAACCAACAGAACAAAATGTTCGGTTTGATACATTATTAAAATTTCTTTAATGGCAGTTCGGTTCATTTATTAAAAGCTCGATCCAAAGTAGACAAAAAAAAAATCAATATTGGAACCCAAAGCAAGTAAACCATGTATGTATGTATGTATGTATGCATGTAGGTAATTTCGAACTCCCACATTCTTTTTCAACAACAATTTTTCCATTTAAACTTTTCTGTGAATAAATTCTTTTTTGTCATTTCTTCAAATTTGCCTTGTTTGTTTTAATTTCAGAAACTTTTGATACTTAAAACAACTTAAATTGAATAAGCAATATCTTTTTAAGTAAGAGTTCATCGTTTCATCATTTTTGGAATTGAGTGACGGCAACGAGTGTATCATTTTGAATACATATACAGCAGCGGGGGCGCCAAACTTTTACCCGCAGATATATATACTCCTTAACTCGCCCAAAACCACAAACAAATAAATCTAATCATGGATGCTGAATCAGAGGGTGTTCCGCCAATTGAGCCAGCCGCACCCCAAATGGATTTAGCCGCACGTCGCCGCCTTTTTATGTCACAACCATCGACTTTGGCCACCAGGAAACAGCAAGCCGTATGTGTACGCAGAGCTCACAAAATGTACGGAACAGTCAAAAATCCCAACATTGTGCTTGATGGCCTGAATATGACAGTACCAAAGGGATCAATGTAAGTTTATTTTGTAGTTTTTGTTTTTGTCTGTTTGGGTGGTTTCAAATAGGATTGTCCATTTTCCTTTACGTAGGATACCATTTAAAGTTTATTTATTTGTTTTAATTTGTTTTCATACCCATTCTCCATATACATACTTAAATAAGTAAATATTATTTGTGTGTGTCCTGAAAATTTTGTTTTCTGTATAGAAAGCTTTTCTCTTTTTATTAATATCATTTATGATGTATTCGAAAGGATATCGTCATACATTTTCACAGCATAATGACCACACACAAAAAAAAATTATATAAATAAATTAATTCCATTCTGTTTGGTTTATGCATTCTGTTTAAGGTTCTTAGTCAAAATAATAATGAATGCATAATCGGAATCGGAATCAGAATGTCCTTTATGAAGTCGACATTACTTTATACTGGAACAGATAAGTTTTTATTTTTTTGTCAAACTATACGATCGCATTTTGAAATGGAACTTACTCCAAAGCCTGAAGCAGTGTGCCAGGAGCACAACGATAGCAAGACGTTGATTGCTTTTATGTAGCAAAATAGTTACAGATTATTCTCTATCCATACAATATACATCAGCTTCGTTGGCGTTCGTACTAGTTACTATTACTTTTTATACTCATCGTCATCATCTTTCGTCTTTCACTTGACAGGGTGTATGGAAAAAGGAATGTTGTAAGGAATGCTGTTTGTATTGTTCCATGAATCCGTACAAGAAGTCGATTTGTCTGTACTTTACATTTATATGCACTCATCCGTTACATTAAACTTTCTTTTCTTTCATTTTGGTTGTATATGTGATAGATAAGTAGATAAGCATTGATTCTGACTTCTTCTGTCAATTTCTACTAAGAGGATAAGAAATGCATTGATTTAAAACTACTTTATCAGATTTTTGTTTTCAAATGAACAGTTTTTTTTTATCTTCTCCTTATCGGAGACATAACAGCATTTTCTCGTGTTTGTGTATGTACAGTACATATGCGCATACCGAATCTTCAAATAAATTCAACTTAGTTCAAAGCACATATCATTCTTTAAAAATTCAGGAACTCTTTAAGCGGTCATTGCTACATAGCAGTAGTCACATTTTTTATTTCTTTTTGTATCACCAAAAAAAAAAAAAAAACATAAACATCAGTCAACGACGAAAACGACATTATGGAGTCATGAAATACACAACATTCAACTCACCTGTTAATCTATAACGAAGTACTTTTTTATTACTATGAGTTGACTTGTCAGTCTTGTCACCGAAACTAACCGTAACACGTTGCTTAATAAAATTTTGTTTATGTCTAGCAACTGGCTTAAACTTGCTCGTTAGTACATACTCATTCAAAGGGTTATTTGGTAAAGTTTTCCCTGGCAAATAATTGAGTCTTAACTGAACGTTGAAAATAGTTTGGTTCAAAAAGGTCACAAATGAAAAAGTTCTTTTTTTTTTTTTTTGAAAATTCTATTTAGGTTTTTGAAGATACAGGTTTCTGTATACTCCGCTCTAGATATGAGGTTCAATTCGATTTAAATATTCCTCGAAAATTCAAATACCAAGTACTTTATCTACATGCATATGTATTCGATCAATGGGTTAAAGGTTTTGATACGTCTTTGTTTTGATGATCTCATACACATAAATATGTTTAAGGCTAAAAAACCTTTGAACAACAAAATGTTGAACAAATGTTATATTTATTTAGTTCTTTGGGTCAGCTAACTACTCACACTCCTTCACAAATGTTTCGAATCCATATCCACATTATTGATAAGATTGTTCTCTTCTCATATCTCTCGAATCTCTAAAATACATGTATGCGATTATGAGAAAGATATACTCGAATTTCAATGAGTGCCTGTTTACATATAACCCCTCTTATACTTTTTTTTCATGGTCAATTGCATGAGATAGAGCGACAGGTCCAAGCTATGAAGTTAAATAATATGGGTACATTATTTATGCGCGATAATACCAGCATCTCACATAGCCTCAAAATTCACTAATAAGCTTATATCTCAGAAGAGCATAAAAAGAATTAAAGCTTGTTAACAGTTGACATTGACCCACTTTGCGATGATGTTGAAAATGAAGAAATGAAAGAGAAAAAAAAAAACAGATAAACAAAAAGAAATATGTCCAAAACCGGAAAAGAAAACAAGTGAAAAGTTGGCCAGTCGGGGAGTCATTATTTACTTCTTCTTTCTGTGTGGTTTGGATGCACAAGAAAAATGCAGTTATTTTGCAATGCAATTCGTGGTCATATTATAAGAAAAAAAATTGTCCCTCAGTAAAGTCTGATTTTGAACTTCGACATCACTTTTTGACGATTTAAAAAAAAGGCTAACTTTGGTGTTCCCTGACGCAAGTTAAGATCAGTTTCTCTATCAGTATAATGTAAAATGTTAAGGACTTCATTTAGGACTTTTGTTTTGTAGAAATGCTAAGCTCTAAATTGACTTAAATGTTGCTGATATGTTTTTAGGGTTGCCAAATATTCAGTTTTAAATGGTGTTAAATTTTCTTACCCGAGTAAAATTTTGACTTTGAGTTCAATTTTTTCAAAAAATGCGTCATAAACATTAAGTTTTCTTATTTTTATATTAACAAAAAAATAGTACACAAAAGCTCATTAATAAGTACACACAAATACCTATATATTTTATGATACCTGGAAAAAATTATTCGTCGAAAGATATTCCAGCACTTTACGTAAGATTTTAATACAAATAGATAGAATTTAAACTGTTATGTTTTCTTGCAATGTTTGTATAATAACAATATGAATAAAATATATAGGTATGCTTGTTAAGTATTTATTTTTTTCACTCATATGAAACATCGATATTGTTTTTTCTCTAAAAAAAAAATGCAAGCATCCTGAAAATGAAACTATTTTTTTGTTTTCGCAGATGTACAAAAAAAATCTTCTCTAAGGGGTCTTAAGCTTAATATATATGAAAATATCCAGCGAAACTTAATCCGTTTTAATCAGTACAACTCCAGATGTTAATACGGGTAGTTTCGTGTTTTCTTTTTTTTTTTTCAAAGTAATTAAACAATTCTGTTTTTCAAAAGCGCCCAAGAACACATTCCCAAAACCGCCAACAGTTAGTTTGATATCCTATACTTAACAACACGAGTCCTAATAGTAAAATGAACACATCATCACAACTCTTAGAAAACCATTGCATGTGCTATTCGCGTTGAAGATAACTCAATATCAATTATCTTACAGTGTCGAGTGTTCGCTCATTCCGTTGTTTGCAAAAGGTTCTGTAATTACCTCAAAAGTTTTCCGAAAAACTTTCGCTGTTTAACGAAACCGCAAGCATTTGGCAGTTTAATTGAATTGAGGTGCATGCCTCTTACACGATAATCAAGTTTTATACTGAAAAATGTAGAATAGATACCTACTTCTTGTTGAAACCGTGGAGGAAGATAACGTTTTCTACGATTGTTCCTTTTTTTCATAAGAATAGGTTTTTTTTTTATTCTTGGGAGTAAATGTCTTTGGATATAAAAAAATAATAAAAAGGACCGAAACAAATTGGTTTCGAGTTTCAAATATTTCGCTTAGTTGTGAAATAAAATATACCTTATTTTGAAATTTGTAACTACTGTTAGGACTTAACTATTTCATCTGACTTGATTTTGTATAAGAGCATGCTTTGAAATTAAAACTTGATAAGCATTACTCAAATTTTCTAAGCTGTAACAAATCGTATCTTAATCTCAAGGCCCCACAAAAGCTTAAACAAAACATTTCTATTCAATCTGAATCTCGGTCATAAACTTAATCTCATCCGTCGATTTATTTAATGACCCGGTTTCCTGTTTTCCACCATCAACTCCTATGGATGCCCTTTTTTTACTCTCATCACAGACTTTGTAATATACATATACTTCTACTTAAAAACATGGGTAGACAAGGATGAAGCAAAAGATATCATATCCTTTTGAGAAGGAAATAAGTGTTAAAACGAGGAAAACATTACAAAGTTGTCTGTAAATGACAAAGTCTATTTGTCCACTTTGGAACTCGAATAAAAAGGCAAATGTACATAAGAGTATAGCAACAATTTTAAATTCTGTCCTAGAAGACAAGTCTTTGGTTCTTTTGTTCTTTTGTCAAATGTCCGTTTTGTGTAATTTAATTTGATCATATTTGCCTTCTATTTGTTCATTTTTAAACTATGCTTAATGCTTGTAGTTTATATTGTAAGTCTTTTAAGTTGAAAATGTCAACTATATTGGATGACTTTGTAGGGTCATACATTCAGGAAATTAATCAGTTTTTTGTTACAACTCATTAAATTAACAATTGACTAAGTCCTACACATTTTCGCTTATGCATCGTTTATTAAACAAGCTGCTTTATTTTTGAAAAACAGTTCTCTGCTTCTGAAGTCAGTAATATATTTGATGGTAACGAAAATAAACGTTTCATTCCGCAGGAATAATTCGAAAAATTGCACACACAATTATATTAATGGTATAGTTTATTTTCTGTTCAAATGAATCGTTTTTTTTCAAAGTCTGTACATAATATGTTAAAGTTTGCTACAATTCCTTTTGTATTGCTGTTGGTAATAACTTAAAACTTTGTCAATTGGTAGACCCAACGTTTATTTTTTGGCAATCATTCAAGTGAAACGCATATTGTTTTAAAGAAAATGCTATTGACGTGACCTTCTAGAAAATAATTAAGTTCTTCCAAACATTGAAATGATTGATAACTTAACTCTTAAATTATTATATGCTTTCAATCAACTTCGATTGAAATAATAACATACATAACGTATGAAACGTTCGTCGAGAATAGCAAACAAAAACTAATAATAAATATTTGTTTTTTTTTTTTTCTTATTTGCCTTGTACACTTATTTCGTATACAAACACTCTAACGAGGCTTACCTTCACAAAAGAAAATACTAGCCTCCGGTATTAGACGTTCTTAGAGGACATTCAATTTGGGTTTGTTAAATGAAATTGTATGTGAATGTGATAAGAACGATGGACAACGACTGAGCAATATATAACGAGTTTGTGTGTGCCTTGTTCAGTATTTGCCGAGTACCTATACACTTGGATTCACCGGAACCGGACGAAAGAATTCTTTGTGCAATATTGATATTTTGTCATAATTTACCGGATATTAAATTTAGTAAGGATGAAAATTGAAAAGCTTTGGCTTACATAATTGAGTTTGCACTTGACAGTAAGCATATAGACACCTATTCTCCAACAAAATACATTGATATATGCTATACTTAATCATATATAAAAACTGTCCAGTTTTAACATATATTTTAAATAATTATGTTCAGAAAATAACATCGGCACAATTCATTTTTTTGTCAACTGCACAAGTTAAAACTTTCATATTATAACAAAATCAAAGCGTTTGCTTTCTAATCGCGATGTGACCAGAACCCAGATAATTCTATTAGGAGAAAGCGTCTTAGGGATTTGCACTTAGTGTCTTGAATTCTTTAATTTCAATAATTGAAAAATCTTCACTTGAGTTAATTTTCTTTTAATTTACCTCGTTAATTAACTACACCCCCGAACTCGAATCCTGGCCGTAAAGAAAATTCACTTTCATTCCTAATTTAGTCGTAACCCAAAATAATGACTATGTCGCTTCGTTTTAATTCAACTTACCATAGAAAAAAAATTAAATCAAACAGAACAGTACATACAGAGAAAAAGGGAAAAATCGAATAAACAATAAAGAGACAAATAATGGTAATTCTTTTATGCCCTCGTTAAAACATTTTTTGGTAAAACAAAGTTAATTTGGGAGCACAGATCCCTATTCAAATTAAAGTTAAAAAAAATTACTACACAGTTTTATTATCATCCTTTTTGTTAAAAAATACAAATAAAAAAATCATCCCTGCTGGTTGTCGGTGTTAAATGGCACCAAAGGGAGAAATGAAATCATTTTGAGTTGTCTTTGTTCGCTTTGTATTGTTTAAATTTAAACTGACCACTTTCAACCCTCCAGCTGAGTATCCATTCGTTTAGACGTATTCGAAACATAATGGGGATAATAGGGACCGAAATGTTTTATAGGTAGCTTTGCACACATAAGATTTAAAAAAATATCAACTGCGCCGCACGGATCTACTTCTACACACATCCATATATTTATTATGAAAAAGTTTTACACTTCTTTAAATTTTATTTAGTTTTTAAGATCCTGCAAAATTGTTTGTTTATTTATTATAAAGAGGTATTCAATTAAAAATAAAATCAAAATTCTATATATTTTATTTTTTGTAAAATAATACTTTGCCCCCCCCAAAAAAATAATATTCGAAAGATAAAAATGAAGTGAATGACTGTGTAATGAAATTGGAGCATTTTATGCGGGTCTTGTAAAATATAGCACAGCTTTTTATTCGAGTATTTAATTAAAAATATGTTTCATGGATACTTTCCATATGACGTTGACAGGTTCCCATCAAAACATGACCAATGAAGCAACCCCAGCCCAACCATCAAACTGTTTCTTATCGAAGTCGAAGTCGAAGGGAAATGTTTAACCATTTCTAGTTTCCTTTCTGAGCATTGAAACCAAAGATCTCTCAGATATGATCAATATTTTAATCCTCTTCGCACTTGGTTAATTATTTCTGCCTTTCAAAAATATTTTATTATTATTTTATTAGGAAATTTCACTTATCAGCTTTCCACGAAAAAACCTGATTTTTTTTATTAAATTAACGAGGGTTAAATTTTAAAAAAATGGAACTGTTAAAGTTCTTATTTAATGGACAAAAATATTTCATTTCCCTAGATAGAAAATCTCATTTAATGTTTCCACTGATTGGTGTTTTAATTAATGATGAACAATTGCGGTATTTTTTTTTTCAATGCCCGAGGGACTGTGAATAAATCGATTTTTCTGCAAAAATAGCTTTAGTGAGTGTGATGTGAATTTTCAAACTTTCGATTTTATTTTTCATTGAAACTTATTACTCTTTTAAATTTTAATAATTTAATTTTCCTAATATCCTTGAATGTGGGCCTAAAAAATTGGGGATTGACTTGAAGGATGAAAAGAAGAATCTCGTAGCAATAATCGAAAAAAGAAGCCAAATTGCTTCCTATGTAGGTACCTTACCTACCTACTTCTCATGACATGATGAGCTACATACAGAATATCTGATAAATTCAAAAATGTGTGCACGAAGTATTCAATAGTAACATCCAAGAACGATACAAAGAGGTTAGAGGTTAAGTGCAGATAAGACCATTTTAAAATATAAATAAAACGGATATACACGCTTGGTATCGAATTTATTCGAAAAAAATATTAAATAATTTCCTGCAATTCGTGAACTGATTTTAAAATATCGTTTTTAATTATAAGACGCGTTAAGTATCTACACAAACTGCAATGGGTTTGCATTTCCCTTTTGTTATCATTAATTATCCCGCAGTTGTTTTTAAATTTTAGTTAAACAATCATAAATTTGTGACGACCGACGAGAAAGTGTGTACCTATTCCACAATGTGTATCATGTAAGCGATATTCTTCTGGTAAGATTAAAACTGAATCGTTAGATTTTTTTAAGGTATGTATATGCATTGCATATGTATATAATAAACATTTATTTTGTTTGAATAAGAAAAGCATTGAACATTTATTTTATTCTTTGAACGAATACTAGAAGGTTTCAAGTGTGAAACAAACTACTTTAATGTGTGGTAAAAAAAAAATTCGTTTGATTTCCGTACATTCAACATAGCTTATGGTAGATTCACACGACACAGAGTATCAAGAAAATGGTGTGGACCGGCCATTAAGCGTGCAGTCAGAAATGGAAGTTGGGCTTTTTCTTGTGAAAGGTTTAGTGAGTGAATGATATACAAAAATTGTTTTATTTTTAAATAAATACTAAAACAAATATATTGCCCGTGGCGTAGTGATTTTGTGCGTTGGCTATCACACAGAAAGCGTGAGTTCGAATCCTGCTCGTGCTCATAAGATTTTTATTTCATCTTTCACGGGTACTGCCTCTTGCGAAGAAATTCTTATCAATCGGTCATGAAAAAAGTGTTTCTCAACTTTGCCGTTCGGAATCAGCGTTAAATTAAAGGTCCCTTCAATTCTTCACACGCACGTAGAGAATTTTTCATGAGTGTAAGGCAACTCCATTGATTTTCTTTAATTAAATACAACCCCTTTTTATAATGAACCTTTTTTTGATCATTTGAACCATACTTAGACATTTAAGCTATGACATTATGCCGAAATAAGTTTTCTATAATCGATTTAACTTTAACTTTACTCTTATGATACTAATGATAGTTTCAATGGCAAACATGTTCCTTGGCTCGTTATCAAAAACATTTTATTTAACAGATCTCAACTTTTTTCACCATGCAAACCATTCTTTATATGTCATTTCTTTCAACACAGTAATTATAATAATTAAACTTTGGCTGGAACTGTTATTTGTTCTTAGTTTTATTCCATTAAAAACAACATCATTATTTTAAATGCATATATAAAATGTGCATCTGATGTTCCCTAAAGTTAAAACACTATTCAAATACATATATATGTGTATATATATACAGACACTTCGCAAGTAGATGTTATTTTTAACCTGAACGTAAGTGTTAAGAAAAACACTCGTTATTTCAAAACACAAAGTTCAAGTTCATGTAAATGCGTTTTGATGAACATGACATCAATTAAATGCTTTGCAATTTTTATCTGTGTTTATTAAAAAGTCAATCAAATCTAAATGTAAGTTAGATTTCCAATTTAAATCAAAACTTGTATAGTTTAAAAGTCTCTTGCTAATTTTGCCTGATAAAACAATGTCTAAACTCTCACAAAAAGTCAGGGCGCGGGTTGTGATTCAATGTTGTTAGCCTTCAGGCATGTCAGCACACCACCGGAAATAAAACCAAAATAAATAAACCAAATGAACAAAAAATTCTCTACACAGGTGCATTACATCACAGTGCACTTTGTTGCCCTAGCAGATGATGAGCTATTGTTGTGTATTAAAACTCCTTTTAGTGGGATAGTGCCGCGTTAAATCCATCCGGATATCCTTTTTCAAAATCAACAAAGAAATGGTCTACATTAACCTTCGCGAAAAAAAAACAACTTGCGTCCATTTGTGGTGTAGCGCGGAGTGGCATCTGTTTCATAACGCTCTTTGAATATTTTGTTTTGTTCATCACTTTTTTCTATGTAGAATATAATTAACACCAAAATGAATGTTCATACAAATACATACAAAAGAGCTTCGGATACTTTGTTTTATTTTCTAGTTTCATTGGGGTGTGCCACAATACTACTCTGTACTGTACAAAGTAGAAAACATGGTATTGTTTCGAGGCACAAAATAATATTACAGGCACCCCTTTTTGTTGTACTCGTTTGTATATTAAGAGAAAAATCGTAGCGAAAAACCTGCTTCTGACCATAGCATGATATATAATCTAATAACTTGGCTTTTTACTACCCTTGGCATAGTTTCCGGTCTACGTCCATTGTGCAGGCAAGCTTTCGTCCTATCCAAGAAACATGAGGATTTCACGAGTAGATCTTCATCATTGAAAGCCAACTAAAGAGACGTTTTTTATTCGATTTAAAATAAAAATCAGGTCCCGCTTGAGATTTATGTATTAAAAGTTACGGTAAACTGTTCTTTTCTCTTCTGTACAGTCACTTATATTTTATAAGAACCAAATGATTGTAAACATCGGTGAAGAAATTCAGCTTAGTGTGCACTGAATAGTTATTGTTTGGGTCAGGAGAGCCATTTAAAAAAGTCCTCAACAGAATCTACCCACTTGGTATAGCGTAATTATTTTCATACCTTGACTAATAAAATTGGATTTGCAAAAATATCTTAAAATCTCTGCATTCAGTAAGTCTACCTTCCTTTAATACCAACTACCTGCTACATGCTTTGTATTTAAATAAAGGTACCTTCCCCTTAAGGTATGCAGGACGCCGGGTTAATCTGCGACTATGTTCCGGTTGAGTGGTAACTGAAAAGCAAGGAATTTTTTTTTGTTTTGCTTCGCTTTATTTGTAAAACTTAAACAAAAGCGAAAAACAGCAACGAATTGTTGTCAAAACAAAAACACACAACTTCCATAAAAAGGGTTTTGTGTGTTGTGTTTGAGGTGCGGGCGAAAGCGAAAGGTAGTTTTAACAACTCTCAGAAGTTAGTCTCTTAATGTTGCTTGCCACCTTTATGGTAGGTGGCAGGTGTAAGTGTGTACTTCAACTGTACTGCTGAAATAGACGAATAGTTGTGTACTAGACTTCTTGGTTTAGCTGATGTTGAAGTTGGATTAATAATTATGAGTAACTTTTGTTTGCACTGTGAACACATACGAGTCACAAAGAATTTTGATATTTCTCCTTCTTTTCATTTCCGCCCTCGCCGCCGCTCCGCCATCATGTGTCATGTATATTAATTCAACATTTCTCAAGCACAAATTTTACAGATTAGGAATCTCACATATGAGTCAAGCATGTTTATATAAGACCGTCGCTCGCCGTCAGCAAAAAGTGCTAGAAGTGGCTTATAGTTTCACCTTAATACGTAGAGATAAGATAGTATGTCGCTCAAGAAAACAGCAGGAAAAAAATAGCAGGTAAGATAGTATGAAAAAAACTTCCGTTGACTTATCCTTACGTCATCTAATTTGACGGACTAATTTTGATTACCTATATAACACTCCTTAGAAAAACTTGCGCACATTTGACTTTAATACTCCATAACCAT
The DNA here is from genome assembly GCA_920937365.1 of Sphaerophoria rueppellii. NCBI lineage: Eukaryota > Metazoa > Arthropoda > Insecta > Diptera > Syrphidae > Sphaerophoria > Sphaerophoria rueppellii. Next base: position 74,752,862 of record CAKKXW010000004.1, on the reverse strand, counting down.
AAAAGACGTTTCATCACGGATAATATCAATTTAAACAAAAAAGGCAGTTGATTATGTATATTATGAAGTTCAAATTGAATAACGAAATCAGGAACTCAGTTAAAAGTTTTATTTTTTAAATTCAAGTTTTCACCGACTACTTGAAGAAATTAAGTTGTTATAAGGGTGACGGTTTTGTCATCTTTTAAACTTATAAATCACATAAAAAACGAACAAAAAGTCACTTAAACGCTGTTCACATTCCTGCAATTGTCGAAAAGGTTGTTTAATCAACTTTTGTTGTTATGATATCTTTCAGAGGTAGCATGTTCTCAAATGCCAGTTCCAGTTAGCAAACTTTTGAGTAGCTTCTTAGAGAACAAGTGGGAACAACCATAAGCCCAGACTTAGGAGCGCTTGAGACGTCACCATCATCTCCTAACAAACTTAACAAAAGCATAATAACATCAAAATGTGATGAAAAGAGACAACAAAAGCCTGCAAACAACTTAATTTTTGAAGTAAGAATGTAAAATTGTTAAGTCAACAATTTTATATGAAAATAGTAGTTATTCTGGTACCGAGGGAAATATTCTTTGTAGGTTGGCAGAGTGGAGTATGTTTTCATTGTAAGTACCTTACAGCAGGTCTCACAAAATAGTTCAAACACGTACCTACAACCCCATCGCCAAATGTGAGTTATTTAAAAAAGGATAAGTTTGTGGTAAAAGTTCTGAATTAAACTTAAACTTTTCCAAGTTCTGTTTAAGTCGGAACAGTTGTTTTTTGTTGTTGTAAAAATTCCATCATCATCATCATTTTCATCAGGATTTCTTCATGAATAAACTATACTGTAGGTACGACAACTCTTCGAATGCAGTATACAAAAGGCAGCAAATGGCTTTCTTTCTAAGAGATACTTATAATATTTTGATGTGCATTTTTGCTGAAACACCAAAGGCGCGACAAAAGGTTTATAACGCACTTATCATAATAATAATACGTCATTATGAAATTAAATGCAATTGAATTAAGTGGGCTTGCATGAGTTCTTAAATGCAAATATAATTATTTCGTATTATTAGAGAATGAGTTTTAATTGGCGGCGGTTGGAATACTTTTGTATAAATCTGTTTTTGAGTGTTCATGTGTTTGTAGCTTGTGCTTTTTGACTCGGAAAGATTTTCAACAACAAAAGTAAAGTGACACAAATGTATATTTTATCATTGTCTCTTTACGGGATAAGCATAATATTGCACGCAGCAACCTTGTATGATGATGGGGTGTTTTTTGTATGTACAAACATCAGTTTACGTACATACGTAAACAGTTTTAATACTTTCATTCTAAACGAAATATAGTTTTAAAACATTTATCAAATACCAAAGTTGTGCTCACATGAGTATAGATGAGTCTTGCTTTTCCACGTCTAAGAAAAAGGAATTAAGATGCTAAGGCCGATGGTTAAAGTATTGCCAACACATTACTGTAATCGTTTGAAAGTAGGTTGAGTATCTATTTAAACTCAAATTTAATTGTTTATGAAGATTACGTATTTTTGTTAAGAGAAAAAACACTTGAATTACGTCAATAAAGAGTAAAATAATAACAATCAAAAAAATGGTACGTATACGCCCCAGTGACCGGAACAGGGAATATTCCGTTTTTCGATGGCACAAAAGTAGATGTGCTTATAGTATAGCTACACTTCTGGTAAAAATAAATAATCTAGCTGATTCAAGCATACCTAACAATGGAATGTCCTCGTTGTGTAAAATGGTTATGTCAATCAAAGAGTCAAAAAACTACATTCAAGTTTCTTTTTTTAAATACTCAGGTTTTCTCTTATGTGAACTCCAAAAGCGAAACCTACGTTATGTCCTTTTACTTCTCCTTCCAAATATTTCAAAATCAGATCACACACAATTCTTCGTCTGCAAATGAACACTTGTCTGACCATAGAATAAAGGACACTTTTAGAATTTCAACTTTGACAATATTCAGAAAAGGATGGAAAAGGATAACGCATTAAAGTCCATAGCATTGTGCCAATACACAACTTCTGCAAACCGGAAATTGTCTGCTCCATTGAAACTCGTGCGGTAAAAGCGGTTCGTGAGAACAACAACAACAATATTAACACAAATAACACACATACAGAGACTTAAAAGAGTTTATTTCGTAATAGAATGCGTCTATATCGTGGCTAAAACTTATTTCCTTGAAAGTTTCCAATAGAATGAATATGAAAAGAAAAATAACAAACAAAACGTTAGACAGTGAAAAAAAAAGAAAGAAACTGAACTTCAAAATACTCGAACCCTGTACGAGTACTATGGAAAAGTTGAGTCCTGATGTTTTTCTCTGCTTTTATCAATTTGTGTTCACTTGTTTCCGTTGAATGAAGCAAACAAAAAAATATAAAATCCATAGTTAAAAGTCCTCCAGGCTTATACTACGCTCTTGGTGTAGTCATCGGTTTTTATAGCAAGACTATAGCGGTGTGGGCGTTGGCATAGATCACTGAAATAGAAAAGAGATGGTGGCTGGTCCTGTGGTGCTAACGGTAGTGAAGTGCGGTGTTTGTAATTGTTTTGCTTCTAGAGCTGTCTTTTCGTGGTTGTTCTTTGATCACTATGGGGTGGTGATTAGCAGCTGCCTTGCTTGAAGCATAACAAGCTTTTGATAAGTAGTAGTATTTGGAGTCCCATAGATGAGCCAAGAAACAGTTCGCTTCACTAGCAAGTCGAAAACTTAGGAATTACTTTTATAATTAGATCTTAGAAACGATTTGCTTTGAAGTTTTTGACCGACAAAATATTTTATTCGAAAAGTTGCAACTTGTGTAAAGTTCTTGCCTGAAATTTCATCGTTTGTTGTTTGACTTTTAAAGACTGAGTAATTATGTATTATAATTGTGGCCTCCTTAGCCAACTTAATTAAATAGTGAAAAGGATTTTTTTTTAAATTTTGATGATCTCATCCCTTTCGAAAGTATGTTCTTATTAAGAGTAATGCTGGTGTCCTTGTTTTCAAGATATTATAGCATTCCTTGTAAAAGCTATGAGTATGATCGTTACTATATTTATGTTATTAACAATCCCATATTTGCTATGTCATATTTTCTTAAGCAAATAACCTCTAGCTTGTAAAAAGTAATTACATTGATCCCTCCGGCAAGGCATACCTACATCTGCATTAATAACATTCGCTCAGGATTTTTCCCTGTAACGCAGCACAACGTGCTCAATTTAGTTGCAAAATCTCCAGGACGTACTATCATAATTACTTGTCTCCTTATGTAGATAATGACGAATCCCATATGACGTTGTTTCTTTCATAATAATACCAAATTCTTGTCACGTAGTTCTATGGCTTTATGAACACAAAAACTCAAGGAAAATCGTTATGAGATTAAAAAATTAAGCAAGGTCAGTTCCTCACTGTTGGCATTGAATAGAGTTTTCATCATGCATATTTGTATTGAAAACGTATTCTATTGCTGTCGGAAAAAAATTATACGTTGCATTAATCGTTCATTGAACACACCACACCTCTCAGCAAAAACTGAGTTTTAACCATAGAGATGGTTGTTTCAAAAACAAAAATTTAATAAAAAAAAAAAACATTCACTGATCCTTCGAAATACTGTTTTAATTTTCACGTTGAAAGACTTGTACACATTACTAAATGTTTAATCGGCCCACTTATGTCGTTCGACTTTGGCTTTAATTTCGTTTTACTTAATCCGATTTTCAATTAGTAATTTCTCAATTTACCGTTAATTGCAACGTTAATTTGTGAACGTTAATTAATTTTAATTCAAAGGTTACACAAAATGCAGTTTATTTATTCGAGTACATATAATATATGTAGTCCAGTGTGCATATATAATATTAATTCAATTTGAACGAAAATAAAATTAAAAGTGGCTTCGATTGTGGTCAGCTATTTATCATCATGACGTGAGAGTGCATGAGGTGAGCTTATAACTGCTATGTTGTTGCTGCCTGTAGATGCAGAGAAATGTTGCACATACGCAGCGCTTCATTTAATATGTCAACAATTAAAATTTTATTTTTTTTTAATACAGTTAAATTGTTCCTTGTGAACAAAATTAAATGCAGCTGGGCATTCTTTTTGTACGAACCTTAATCCAAAAGATCAAAGTCCATTTTTATTCAGTCCACTTAGCAATTTCTATAAATTAAAACAAATGTCATGTAAACGGTTCTGTTATAAATCTTCAAAGCAAAAGTTCTTACCAGCATTTACAAAAAAAAATAAGACATTTAAGGGGACACACATAGAAAGTCAATACTTTGACAGAAATTTTCCTTGTTCTCATTTTTGATAGCGTTTAAATACTATCAAATTAATCCTTAAAATCTTTAAACCCCAGCCAATATTGAAACATCGCAAAACAAGAAATAAAAACTTAAAAGGATTTAAGCAAACCTTTTGAACTTCGTCATAACAAGTCTTTAATAAGTTCCAGTATCTAACTTTATGGAGTTTATTTTGTCCCTCTTGATTTTAAAGTTATCCCCCGATCACATTAGTTGTGCTAGAGTAAACCATTTTATAGCATTCATAAACCGAGGACTGAATATAAAAGACCCAAACAGCTTACGTTTACCTTTCGCAGGAGTTGATACGCAATTTCATGGAACTCAACTTATTCTGCATGATTTTGCTTTAAAAAACATATATATTTTATTTTGAAGTGTGGATTTCTTATGTAATACAGCAAGTATTTATGAAAGTGGAACACCAGCTTCATTGGAAGATTTTTTTATTTCTCTCAAAAGGTTAGCAAACAAAAAACTAATGATAATATACAATTGCTATTTCAATCTGGGGTAAGCCCTGACTAGATCTTTTTAAAATTTTAAGAGACAAACAAATACGGAAGACTGCAAACTTATTTCATTATTATCATTTTTTTGTCTTTAATTTTGAATCCTTTTTGATATTTCAGCAGAAAACTAAGCTTCATTGTTTCGTTCCGTTCCGTTTTGTTGACAATGTACAGATAAAGAATGGGTTCTCTTAGCACAAGTGATTTGCTTTGAGCTTTATTGCAAACTCATTCCACTAATGTGAATGCTTACTGAATTGTAATGAAAAAAAATGTAATATTCTTCTTACCCATAGCTTGTTACAGAGGGTAAACTTATCGTTGTGTATTGCCAAGCAGTGGTAGGGTGTTTAAGAATAGATTAAGTATGAAATAATCTTAATTCAAGTCTTCATTAATGGCAAGTTTCGTTTCAATATTCCTCCACTTGATTAGCCATTTTAAAGAATTTGTAAAAAATAAATTTATATCGCAATTAAAATATGATATACCTAACAGCAAAATTTGACAGTGATAGGAATCACATTCACTTTGCAAATGCAGTAAAAACTTGAAACACCCTGCTGTATTTGATATTATATTCCCTTATAATGTATTCATTAAGTTCTAACATTTAATTTTCCAGATATGGACTACTTGGTGCATCGGGATGTGGTAAAACAACTCTGCTCTCATGCATTGTTGGCAGAAGAAGACTGAATTCTGGAGAAATATGGGTTTTGGGTGGGCGACCTGGATCACGTGGCTCAGGAGTACCCGGTCCACGAATTGGATACATGCCTCAGGTTAGTTATAGTTCCAAGTCTGTGCTTTTTTCCCTGAGATTGAATTCTTAATGATACCAATGATATTTTTCACATAAAAATTTGCAGGAAGTTGCATTGTACGGAGAGTTTAATATGAGAGAAACTATGCGTTATTTCGGCCTTATTGCTGGCATGGCCAATGGCGATATCGAAGACCGAACGGAGTTTCTACTTAAACTTTTGAATCTACCGAATGCCTCGAGATTTGTTAAAAATCTGAGTGGTGGTCAACAAAGGCGTGTGAGTTTGGCAGCTGCCTTGCTCCAAGAGCCAGAACTTTTAATATTAGATGAACCAACTGTTGGAGTTGACCCTGTTCTTCGACAAAGGTATTTTCCCAAGACGATAACCACATTGATTATTAAAATTTGACCTCATAACTTTTTATTCGTTTTCAAAGTATTTGGGATCATTTGGTGGATATAACCCAAAATGGCAACACAACGGTCATAATTACAACACATTACATCGACGAGTGTGCCCAGGCTCAGGTGGTAAGTACATCTGTCTGTATAATTCTTTTTTTTTTTTTATTCTTCTTTTGAACACACCCATCTCCAAGGGCATTTCACACAAATCAGAAGTGTAAGAAAATAAAAAAATACTTGAAGGGCATGGTCTCATTTTTTTCTTTCATCGAAATTGACAGGTTTTGGAAGTTTCGTGGGGTTAGATTAAGGGCAACGAGTTTCTGTCCTCATACACAGTCTTTTGTGTGCTGTGGGAAAATGGAATTGTCCTTTTTGTGTGTGGATTCGGTCGGTCGGTCGGTCGGTCCTTTGGGAAAAGAGCAAGCCCTGGGATTTACGAGTGCTATGCTACCAGATTTATTTACGCGCATAAGAAAAGACGATAAAAAGTAAATATGGAACGGAGTTAAGTTGCTTACAACGAATAAACCTGAAAAATCATCACAGGTTGAATTATGGGGGATTGAATGACCGTTCTTGGGTAAAGTTATTGCCAATAAAGCCACGTTGACAATAGACGACAAAGGATTCGAGAAAATATGTGATAATGGGTATTAAAAATAAAACTTTTCTTACTAGTTAGGATTTTTCACAGGTGTGAATAGGAATTTCCCGAAATACATATATGTGTATTAGATTTAACATAAGCAATCTCAGATTTTATGTATAGCTTAACAATTTAAGGACTTTATTTAAATTCTTTTGTTGTATTTTAAGACTAAGAAAGGAAGCTAGACAAGCTAGAAAATATATAGGTATATGAATTTTTTATTGCTTTTTTTTTGTCCTCAGAAATATTTTTCATCTCATACAACTGAAGCATAAATAAAAACTTTGCTTGCCATTCGGAAGGCGAAAACGGCTTTAATTTCCATATTAAAAAAAAAAGTTTTTCAAACGAAATGAATTCGCTTAATCCCCTCCCTCAAAATCCACACTAAACTCCATAAAAAGAGGCCATTGCGCACTTCCACCCCATATTTTATTTTTAATATATGCGTGGTTTCATAATTAAAGAATACAAAATACGAATGATAAGGAAGAAGCTCGTAACCTCTGACTGAAATGAGCTTTAATTTCGGTCAAGGACAATCCTTTTAATATCAAGTTTCCAGCGTGCCTTTTTGCGTTAATCTTAATAAATAATATGTTGTGTACTCGTCCTGCTAACGAATTCTTATTTGGTTTTATAGGGCCGGTTCACAATTTTTTGGCGTCTGCCAAATGAAAATCTTTAGATAAGACTGAAGAAACCTTTTCTCTGCTCTTGAGAGGCAAATAATCCCAAGATGCATAGAATTACCTGCAAAGTATAGTACTTACTTGAAGATGAATTTTTCAGCTCCATTAAACAACAATTTTCTCCACAACGCCTTCCATTTAAATACTCTGCACTTAATTTAAAATTTTCTTTTAGAAATGAATATCAAAGAGAAAAAAGAACTTTCATCCGCTTGTGCTTATGCTTTTGCAGGGCAAAGGATGTCTTGAGAGAGTACTCATGATACGATACACGATATAATGGTGTGCAAATAAATTTCTTCCTTGTGCTATAAGTTTGTTTTCTTTTCTTTTTTTGCTATCAAGCTTAAAGACGCTTCAGATCGGACCATCCTAAGCATGGTGGAAGTGTAGCAGGACTTCGTTAAGGGGTCTTGGTTTCTTCTGTAACGTTACTTTATCCATTGAATTTCTACAAAAGCTTTGGTCGCAAGGAAGAAATTTGTATATGCTCGTTGTGGATGTTCGCGGCACTGCATGCCGGTGGAACTGAGTTCTCCGACACTACTCGACAGAGGGTGAAAAAACTATTTTCATTTTTTTTTCGCTGGCCTCAGATAACCACCATTGGGGATTGTATCATACATTCATTCAAACACTTAGTGCTGTCCTACGACGACGTCGGCGACGGACATAATTTCTTTCTTGTGGTGAACGGAGTATATCCACAATTTTACTTTTTTCTACTAGGCACTATAATATTTGTGACTTCGTTTCACCCGTGCCCTCATTTTATCTACGAGGACATGGGGGACATTTTCCGCTCTAATAAATTGATCTAGTTAGTGTAAAATTTGAGTTAGTTTTTTAATGTATTCTTGGGGTCATCTAGTGTTTGGGTTCTGAGTAATATAATGTCTAATGTACGAGAGAGATTGATCGCTGGCTTGCGATTAATCTTTTAAAGTTTCACCTATATTTCAAACACAAGGATTCCAATAGAAAATAATAATTATATAACATAAGTAAGGCATATACACAATTGTATGCATTTAAAAAAGAAAAATATAAATACATTAATTAAATAATCCTGTATAATGTCAGTTTGGGTTTTTGGACCTGCAGATCAATATCATTTTTTATTGTATACCGACTCGACTGTCATAACATTTACAGGGGAAAGAATGCATTTCAAATTGCATTAAAACAATTCAAGAGAAAACTTTAAAGTTGAAAATTCAAAATTCATTGCCAGATTAAGCACCTCTGCTATGTTATAATGTTACAACTCCTCGATCAAGATAAATGTGTATCGATTTCCGAAAATTATTCCCATAATGCCAAACTTGCATCTTGTAGATGTTCTACTAAAATAAATCTATTTTCTGTATGTATGGAATTAGTTTTCCACAGTTTTCAAATGTTCGATTCATAATAATTCATCGTAGCTAGGGGTGGGAGCTTATGTATTTGTGCTTTTTTTTTTTGTTGAAAAGCTTCTAAGAATCCCTTGAATGATTTCTCTAAGGACATATAATCCAAAGCTAAAGACCTGAAAATAAAATAGTTTTAATTCAATTGAATACTATGACAATGCTTCCACAAAGCGAATTCTTTTATTAAAAAAAAAATGCCCAAAAATCAAAAATTTTAACAATTTATCTTATAACCATATAAAAAACATAGATACCTACTTGTACAATACGGTATTCAAGTCTCATAAATTCAAGAAACCTTAAATGGTGCTATATTATTCAACGTTAAAAAAAAATGTTGTTTATTTTCGTAACCAACAATTTAAGGTAAAAATCCCAAGGGAAACAAAATTTGGGTAGAGACAGACGAGATGAAAATAAATTGAAAAGTGTATCTTTAGAAATTCATTGCTAAATTAGGCTCCATCCTTTAGGTATTCATAACAAAATGGATGGTAATTGTTTCCTCTAGGTTCATTAGCTTGAGGAAATAATATTTTTTTTTTGCTACAAATGACTTATGCGATTGTTGTTTGATTCTCATTAAACGATGTATTAGTTCTTGTTCGAACTGTTGTATTTCAAGAAATGGCGTTATCAAAGTTTGCTTTATCCTATCAATAAAAAAACAGGCAATTATAAAATACCAAAAATAATGCGTTTTTTTCAAATAATGTCTATCAGAAATGAGTCTCAGTATCTTCAATTCATTCAAGAAAATTTCATCCCCGACCGAAACCAACCGAAAGAAAAAAAATTAGTAGACAAAAAAGGTCGCATGAGGCATATTACAATGTTTCTAAAAGCTTCAAACAACCATAAATATTTCACAAAATCCATCAGGCAAAACAACTCCCCAACGTGTCGTCTTCAGTCCTTGTACTTTTACGCCCCCTATAATATACGGCATAAAAGGGCCATCAAAAAAACTTCCCATTTTGTTTGGCTATGAGCCCAATCACTCATTCTTATCTCTTTTTCCAGGCGATAGCTATGTCTGACACTTGTTCTTCTGTTCGCACTTAATTAAGTCAATTATAAGTCAAAAAGTTGTTGAATCAATTAACTAAACTGCCACGTGTTCGTGGTTCGTTAGGTTGCCGACATAAGTGAGACGACTTCCTTCCGAGTTCCGAGAGTTGACTCTTGTTTTGATTTTGATGGGAAACTTTTGTCCTCTTGCTCCGCTTAACTTAACTTCCTACATTCGATTTCTGTTTACCAAAGGAGCTTTTCAATTTAGCATTCCATTATATTTTCCGATTTTGTGATGATGTTTTTTTTTTGCTTTCTTTTTTTGCCTTCTTCAAGATTGGTTTACTTCGAGGAGGAAAAATGCTCGCTGAGGAATCACCAGTTTTTCTACGTGAAAAATACAATGCTGATTCTTTGGAAGCTGTCTTCCTCAAATTATCTGTTCTTCAAAATGCGGGCAAAAGAAGAAGGTCCTCCATAGCACAAGAGATTATCGAACAAGTTGATGTGCCAGCGATAACTAATCCGGCGCTAGATTTGTCAGATGAAGCAAATCCAGAGATTTCTGGGGAGTTTGGCGATAACATTTCAATGTCGTCACACGGTAGAGATCCGATTACAGCGTCAGCAGCACCAGCTCCACCATTGCCTCCAGACGAAGAAATCCCAACTTCGTGGACGTACAATTTCAATGTGATGAGCATGAATCATTTACACGCTTTGATTTGGAAGAACTTTTTATGGATGATGAGAAATGTTGGGTAAGTTTTCCGTCTCAAGACAATGATTGTGTTTTGATATCTAACTTAAGAGTTTTCTTGTTTGCTTCTTTCTTCAGAGTGATGCTATTTATTGTTGGCTTACCAGTTGTACAAATTGTTTTGTATTGTTATGCTATCGGCCACGATCCAACAGGACTCAAGATTGCTGTTTCAAATCATGAAATGGACGAGGATATGATTACATACCAATATTGTCCTGTGCTTCCTGGATGTAATCAAACTATGCTCAGTTGCAGATACTTGGACATGTTGCGGAAAAACAAAAGTGTAGTTGTGGTGAGTCTTTCTGTTTTGACATTGCAAATAAGAATGGAAACTGAATTGCAGTGTAGACTAGTGTTCTCAACGTAAAGATACTAAATACTTTTTGCGTGTGAATACTATTTCCTATGATGTTTCAATGGAACGAATTGGGTTTTCTAACTGTAACACAGCTAGAACTCGATCCTTCTGTGACTAATGTTCAAAGCACCCAAGTCTCTTTAACTTATTTCCGGAAATGTATTTGGAATGTACTACTACTAAAGAGAACCATAATTTGAACCCACACAATCATTATAGATTCTAACACACCACATACTATGTATGAATGTATACTAAATAAGTAAAGCAAGTATATTTTGTGCGGGCTCAGTGCAAAGTTAAGAATCTCAGGTAGTCCCTTTTATATATTCTCCGTCAAAGTTTCCTCAAAGGCCGAATCCTGAAAGTCAAAGTCTTTAATTTACTGGATGCTAATAAAAATCCTGTGCTGACATCAAGCTACATTATAGCTATTAGGGATACTGCCACCGCAACAAAAACCTATTTCGCAAATGTTTCACAAGTACCATTCTCTCACTCCTACAAAATGAAAATAAACATCCGAAAGGAGTTCCGGATCCGGCAGCGGGCGCTCCCAACGTAGAAACACTTTAAATAATATTAATGCCCTGACAAATAAATTACCTTTATATTTTCGGTTCTCTTGAATTTTTATGGTAAGTTTGTAGGCAGCAAAAAGAAATTAGTGCACAAATCAAATGAATTAAAAAGGCAAGCAAGCATTGGAAACGTCGTCGTCGGTCGGTAGTCGCATTTAAAATTACTAATGATGCGAAGTTCCCTTTGCGATTGCGGTTCAGTTTGGCTTTGCCCTCCTAATATTATCAGTTGCAGTCCTTTAATTTGTTCAAGCGGAAAGCATCTGGCTTTTTTCTTTTTGATTAATTGCAAAAAAGTTCCATTCCCGGAAAGACTTCCCACCCTTTTTAATAAAAACTTTGTTTTTATACAAAGGAGAGTTTATTCGAGAAAATGTTTGTTTCTGCACTGAGTCCTTGAGCAGCGTATGTCATACATGTATCTAGATATTACATAAAAATGTGCTTTGCGTACGCTTCATGTTTGCAAAATATACTGCTTATATCAGACATGTTTTCTATCCTAGAATTTATTTTAATCTTTCATTTTAAAAGTAATTGTTTTGTGGGAAACTCAAAGTTTTAATTATTGAGTGAAAGGTCTTGATATGGAACAATTAACAAAATCAGTTTTTTACCCTAAGATTTCATACTGTCAGGGAATTTAACAGATACTTTCAAATATTTCAAAGGGCAATCAATAACCTTAAGTGAAATCTATAGATACCTATATGATGTTTATTTCACCTCAAATATTTCGGAAATTGTTTTCCATTATTAATTTTCAGAGAAGTCAATTATATGTATGTGAAGCCTATTGCGAATGGGAATCTACTTGCTATTGGTATAAGAAATTGTGTGCACTCCAAAAAAAGAGTATTCTGAGATTTTGATGGCCTGATATATTATTTTTCTTCTATAAAATATTCCATTCAATATTCCATTTTTTAGAAATTCCTCAAATCGGATGAAGATGCATTCAATGAAGTGGTGCTAGGCAAAGCCTGGGGAGCCTTAGTGTTTTCCAGCAACTACTCAGACTCGCTTGTGGAACGCACAGAAAGTGGTCGATTCGCAGACGATGGAACACTTGAAACGGCTGAAGTCAGTGTCCGCCTTGATATGTCAAGTAAGTTGAAATAACAAAAATTTAATCTAAAACCATTCATTCATCCTATCATCATAATAATCACCAACATGGTCCACCATCATCATTATGTTGTGAAGATTCCTAGGCATACTGTCATAATCTCGTTTTGTTCTCATCTGCAGATCAACAAATAAGCACATTATTGTACCGCGACTTGCAGTTCACGTTCTTTGACTTTGTAGCTAGCATCCTCAGCGATTGTGATGTTAATTCAAAGCTCGGACGTGTCCCCGTCGATTGGCAGGAGCCCATCTACGGCGATCGTAATCCCAATTTCACCGACTTTGCTGCACCCGGAGTCATCCTAACAATTATCTTCTTCCTGTCTGTTGCCATCACATCCGGTGCCATGTTAATCGAGCGCAATGAAGGAATGCTGGAACGATGCCTGGTTGCTGGCATAACTGGTGCGGAAATTCTCTTCTCCCAAGTGGTCACCCAGTTCACCGTTATGTTCAGCCAGACGATTTTCGTGCTACTCTTCAGCTTCTACTTCTTCGAGGTGACGCTGCGTGGGGATATTTGGCTGGTGCTGTTTCTTTGTGTCCTGAACGGGCTGTGCGGAATGTCATTTGGATTTGTGATAGCATGCGCTGTTGACACAGAGCGTACTGCCACGTATGTGGCAATGGGAAGCTTCCTTCCAATTGTTATGCTGTGCGGTATTATTTGGCCAATTGAGGGCATGTATCCGTTGTTGAAAATTGTCGCATTCTTTTTGCCGTTAACTAAGCCAACCGAATCCCTTCGCTCGATACTGCAACGCGGTTGGGGCATTAATAATCCAGTCGTTTATAACGGTTTCATTATGATATCAACTTGGGTTTTGGTGTTTTTAATACTTACTATTTTATTGTTAAAATTCAAGAAAGGTTAAAAAAAAACAAACAAAGAATGGAAATAATACTTTCTTGAAATATATCAATGAGTGATTGTGCATTGCAATATTAATTAATATAGAAGTGAAAAAGTAAGTTTAGGTAAGGGTCCATTTAGTTAGCTTTTTTAAATTCTACTATTTGATAATTTTAAGTACTCCTTGCAGTGAGTTTTAACATTTCTAAACATTAAGTTTTTTTTGTTTGTAATATTAATAATTCATCAATTTATATTTTAAGTAAAGGAAATGAGTCCAAAGGCAAAATAAATTCTTCTAATATATAATACATTTTTACTGTATCGAAATTGGTGTCAAGTTTATTCAGATATTCGACTTCCTTAATTTAAAGGTCGCTTTAAGGTTCAATCTGTTTGTTTATTTGTTTGTGAAGCGCAGTGATAATTTGAGTGCTCGAAATAAATAAGTAGGTACATTGTTGTAATTTTTTTATTTTCTAATAATTTTAAACCTTGTTTTGATTTTTACTTTATTATCTGTTCCAATTCCTTTAAAGCAAAGTTGTTGCTGTTTTTTTTTCCAAAATAGATTTCACTTAATAAAGGTTAAGGCTCACGAAAATACAAAAAAAAAAAAATTATTACGTTTGCCATGGTTCAGCTTATATTTTTATTCGACAAAAACAGGAAAAGAAAATGTTTTTCAGTTTCAGTCGAAATAAATAAAAGTGTACAAATTTGATAGGTGAAGGTTTGATTCATTTTTGAATACAACGCTAGATATTTGTATAAGCAATTCACGCATAATTTGATTTGATTCGTGGTTTCCCCCCCAGACACAATTCCTGTAGTCTAAACTCCCTTATGTGTACTTAACAAATAACAAAATGAACGTTTTACTAAAGTTGACTTTCTCTTTGAATTTCAATGACCAAAATACAAAATATTTATGTTCCAGATACTTTGCAGGAAAGTTTGACTATTATGAGTCCAGTAACCCATGATTGTGGTATGTTTGGTTTTCCTCGTTCTCGCTTTTGTCCTCGGGGTAGCAAAAACTTTCTATATAAAACAAGAAAAGTTAAGGTTTTGCTGGATACATAGCTACCTGCTTCCTGGACTCTAGCAGTTGAGTCAAGGAAGAAGCAGCTTTTAAGAGCTACAGTGGTGACTATAAAAAAGATATTTCTCTTCCATAGATCTCCTTAAAATACCTTCAAACTTGGGTATAACTTTCGGAAAAATAATACATAATTGTAAATGCATAATACATTTTGAGATAATAGCGAGGCTTGCTGTAGATCGACTGTTTTAGAGTCCTTTTACTTTAATCCTTGATAAGATTTGCAATCTACTTAATAACTTAATAATATTTGTTCATTTAACTTCTTCTCAAATACCATAATACAGAAAATGTTCTTCCTAATTAGTTTAAGTGCCACTTGTCCTTAACCTGAAGAGGCGAAAGTGACAAGTAATACAACTATTCAATGGTAGCCCTCAACTCGCTTGTTATAGTCAAACTGAAATGTTTGTTAAGCGATAGGTCCATTTGTTAATTCAATGGCTAACATGTTATCCTTATAGTTCCTTAAATTCCGTTCACCTATTAAAAAAAAAACACACACACACAATTTTCTCCATCACATCACTATCACTTTTAAAACTAACGAAATTACATGTTAAAAAGGTTGGTTGATGTAGTCATTCAAATGTAGCAAAAGCCAGAACCATATTCCCTCATCGAATGCAAATTCATTAGAGGCAACTGTTTTATGATTGATTTGACGATGAGTATAGTTAAAACAGTGGTCAATATGATGAACGTCATGTGGTCTTAAAAATTCAAGGAATTTATTTGGGATTTTCGGTGTATGGTACGTAGCATACATGTGTATGCAAAGTGTTCGTACCATTGGCAAAATTGGAAGGAAAATTAGATTTTTGTGTGATGGATTGAATTCTGTTGAATCAACTATTTTCACAGACCCCCATTTACCCAGTTCACCCATAATATGGGTTTTCTGAATGTCTTTCAATCTCTCAAACTGGAAGAACATTTTTCCGTTTGAAATGTTTTTTACGAATATCTCGAGCTAAATAGAATTCCATAGCTAAAAGAAATAAAAAAAAGGAAACACATATTCCAAGCATTTTCTTCGTCATAAAATCTCTCAAAGTTCAAAGAGTCTCCAGGGCAGCATGAATATTATTTTCATAGTAAAGGAACTCCACACATATATTATCTTTATATTACATGACATTGCCATGGAAATTATTGAAGTGAAATGTTAAATTCAATTGATTTTTTCTATATTCTATTTGTGTGTTAGAGTAGCTATATTAAAATTCTTGTTTAAATTTGTATTTGCCAAAAAATCTGTGTTTTATTTTAATAAAAAACAGCAACATTATTGTGCTTTTCGTCCTCTCAAAGTGTTTAAAAACAGTTCTTAAATGTGATTCGAAATTGAAACGTCACAGATAAGATATTGCAAAAAAAAACAGCAGTTTGTTTTCACAAATAGTCTGTTCTGAAAAGAGGATGGCACATTAATACTCTGTAAATATATATATTTACTTAATTGCTTTTTTATTTATGTTATTTGAATTTCGTATAGGTAAGATTTGGTTTATCGCTCCAATTGACCATTAGAACATTCCCCTTGCCACCGTCAACTCACTGCTTCGAGAGAACCTTAAGCTTAAGAAATCCACGTAAAAAGTATTATAGGTTTATAAATTTATTTAAGTGGTGTTTACTTTCTTCATTTTTGAAAACAAAAAAATGTGAAATGTGATACGCTGTTTTACTTTGGACTTTGAAATAAAAACAAGAGAAGTTATTATTTTTGATGGCAAAACGTGATCTTTTTAAATCTTGTTTTTTTTTTTCGCATTCGCGATACAGCACACCACACACAGCACCCACCTACAATAAGAGGTTATGGTGGTTGGTTTTTATTATAAAATTGGGTACTTACCTTGGTTTCCCATGATTTCATGGGTCGATGAAGGTAAACCTCAATAACCAAATTAACGCCCGGGTTAATAAATTGATAGATATTCAATTTGTGGTATGTGGTATTTAAGAAAGGTTCATTATAAAATGATTAACCCCTGTTGGGTATTCCATAGATATGTATGAAGTATTTCCTGTACATATCATGAAATCACTAAAATGTGTGTTGAGATTCCTTTCATAGGCTGTATATGTGCACATACATATTTCTCAATCAAACTCAAGAATAAAAATCATTAACTCCATAATTTATGACGATTAACATATATTTATATTTCCCTGCTGACAGAAGCAAGGAAAAATATCATATCAAGGTGTAAGAGCCAATCAAATTCAATAAAATAACCATTACTCGACAAAGAAACCCTTAACGGAAGGCCAAATAAAATAACGATAAATGGCAGACATAATATTTGAACAAAAAGGGCTGACTTTTTCCAACAACCCGAACGACGACGACGACGACGGCTTGGCAATAAAAGCACATAAAAACCAGCCGCTGTCAGTGTCAGGTCAACGGATCCGTAATTTCCACACAGTTCCTGGAAAACACACACATTATGTTATGCCTTTGAGAATAATAGACTCCGATCTCCTCGCACCAAATCATCATCATCGCCTTCACATAATGATATAACCGTCATCATATTTTTCCCCTTTCAACTTTGACTTCCATTGAAAAATATTAGCACAAAATAAAAATCCTTATTTTCTCTTCAATTTGAATGTACCTACATATATAGAAGAAAAAAAAAATCAAAAAAACAAACAAAGCAACAGCATGGTATGCAAAAGAAGAAAATATCCAATAAAGATTGTTTTTTTATTTTTCCATTAGATGTTAAAGGCTGGGAAAATTGGAGTTTGAAATGTTTTCGAAAGGTGGTAATGGGACAGTTCTTATAAATTTAAAGCAAACAATTTTGTTTCTACTTACTTCGAAAGCATGCTTCTGTATTGGAACATTTTAAGATATCTAGATGTACCATCAGCAGTTTTGGCTGAATGGTTATAAGGTTTGTATATGGGTTCACTTCCGTTTATGGCAGAGTGAGGTATGATACCTACGTTTTCGTTTCTAAAAGGTGTTCGCAAAAGGTGCACAATGCGTGAAATATCTTAAGAACAGCACTTAACAGTTTTGGTTTTATGTTGTGTTTTCGTAATTTTGTTTTTCTCGCATAAATATCAGGTATACTGATATATTTTTTGTATGTAACTTAAATATTTGCAGTATTCAACTAAGAAGACCCCATGAAAATGACAATAAAAACGTCATCAACTCATAATTACATACGTGGACCCAAGATGTCAGTAAACAATTTTCAAAATTAAACCCAAAACTTTTTTTCAATTTTCTTATGAGAAATTTTTTTTAGAAATTCAGAGTATGCTAAAGATAACCAATTAAAGAACATATATTTTGGGCATGTTAACATATAAAACCCATGATTACTAAAAGGCCACTTGAAAAGGGTGAAAACGATTTCGGTTATTAGGACGTGATAAAAATTAATGCCTACACCCATGTGAGGAAAGCTTATCTCGTAGCTGAAGCTAAGAGTTGGGTGTTTAGTTTTATAGAAAGTCTTCTACGTGTTTTATTTGAATTTGAACCTTTTTGAGGCCTTGAACATATATGAATTTTAAATCGCATTTTGAAAACAATTTTTTTTTCTCAAGATTTTTGAAAATTGCAAATGTGTAGATATTTAAGCCATTTTTATTTTGTCTTCCGTGTAACAGAAATTTAATTTAAACTTTATTTGCAATTTCTTAAGAAAATATGTATGTTGTTGCACGCATTAATCTTACCTCAGTTAAGTTTTTCAATTTAACTTATTTGTAACTTTTTAGATTATTTTGAAATCAACATTATTTAATAATAAGTAGTACGTTTCCTTTGTCTTCAACACAAACTGCAACTACACATACAGACCTTCGCCAAAAGATGTTCTTTTGTTAGTTTTAAGTAGTTAAAAACTCTCTTAATCCACTAGCTTTTACAATTTTAAACAAAAGCCTTAGATAATAACAGCAAAAAAATTATATAAAGCGACGTGGCTAGCCCAGAGGTTTACTCAAATATATAGAGTAGGTAGATGCGGCAAATCGGTTTACTTGGAAATGTTTCTTCTATGCCAACATTGTTTTCCTTGTGCGCATTGATAAACTCTTTGAAGGATAGTGCACTTGTCACATAAAAGCATCTCCATCATCTTATCCTGGATCTTTTGTTTCTGCAACAAAGAACAGAATTTGATGGCTTATAGAAATTCCCATTGCAAACGACGAGTGAGGGTTCCATTAATTTTCAAATCTGGTCCGTTACCTGGTTGCAACCGTATCCACAAGGATCTTTAGTTGCTGCGAAAAAGTACCAACAGTTGAGTTGCTAGCTACTTCCTTATTCTCATGGCATACGAAAACAAGGAGTTATGCTGATACACTGAATAAAAATATAAGATAAGTAGATGAAGACGCGGTTGACGAAAGGCTGGGGGGTAGGGAGGGGGACGGGGTAATCAGTTAGATTGGCTTTATCTTCACCTATATGTATCTGATGGTACTCCCACTTGTTCTATAAGCGTATAGTATATGTGTATATTCGAATGCTCTCATAAAAGTAACATTTTCCTGCGGTTTCCTTGGTTAAGTCTTTCACGTTATTTTTGGCAATGTATAGATTCCTACCACACTTAGCTGTTTGCTTCAAGTTGCATGTTTTCTAAAATTGAAACAAGAATATATACTGTACTTGAATATAGGATAAGCTTGTGTGTACGGTAAGTACGCGCCACAAAAACGTGGATAGCCTTTTAAGTTAATTTTCATGAATAGAGCTGAAGCTTGCGCTCGCACTTTATTTAGAATGACAATAAGGTGATAAAAGTCAGTAACCTTACGAGAGCATCTAGAATTAAGATGAAGTAGATTTCATAACAGAATTCGTGTGCAAAACAAAAGTTGAAATATTTTTTGAAAAAAAAGTATAAAATAAAGACAATTTGACTTTTTATGCTGTATTTGAGAGCAAAGGGTGAACATGCTTTTGGCTTCGATGTGCTTGGATCACGGTATTTATGCGTATGCGAGTGTAAGACGTATGTGGTGGGAACCAAGAAAATACCATGAATATGAATTCTAAAGCCAAAGAATTTGACTGGGTTCTAAATTCATTGATGCGATATTCCTCCAATCAACTTTGGGGAAGGGATTTATTTTCAGAAAAAATCTATTTCCAAAGTGAATAAATAATCAAATCAAATACACCATCAACAACAGGGACGCATTTGAAATGAGTTGGATCTCTTATAACATAACATGTACATAAGAATAGATTGATAGATTTCCTTTTTCTTGGGAAATACATATTTTGATAAAAAAGGGTTAATTTTTTTTTCATCCAAACATTTTCTTTGCACTAAATAAAACCATGATCAGTCGGTCGAATCGAAAATAAAAAGTCATGGTGTCTTAATTTATGTAAATCATTTTTGTAGACGCCACCTAAACCATTTAATTTCTTTTTGTCAATTAGGTGTGCATTATCATGTTATCCTACACCATACAAAAAAGACGAATCTCCTATATTTTCGTGTATGTGTGTGTTTGTGTGCGTCGGTTTTATTGTGCACAAACACATTTTCAAACCAAAAATTTGCATTTCCAATTTGGATTCCTTCAAAAAACATCATCCCACTCGGTTTTTATTCCGTACACCCATAAACGTACTCTAACGTATATAGTCATTCTCTAATGAACATCGGAAACATCTTCTTGACGTCGCCCAGAATTCGGAAAATTCAACTAAAACGGCCGCTGACAACGACAATGACAGAAAGCAAGCAAACAGGCAGAGTACTCCGCTTTCTGCCTAACGCAAAATGTGTGTTTGTACATTTTGGCAAAGACCAGGATCCAGGAGCCCCCAAAAGAATGACAACAACAAAACTAAATAGAGAATAGCATAGCATCCCTAACAACATTAACAGAAACCGCCATACCGCAAAACACAGCAAATAACCCACTAACCAAGCCTCGGTGGCGCACAAAAGAAAATTCTTCTGGAATTTTCAGAAGTATAAAAAACAGACAAGAAAAAAAAACAGAGCAGCAAGCCAGCCACCCAAAAGGAGGAAAAATTCATCGGAAAAGGAGGACTTTGTTCTTTTGAAACAATAAATAAAGAAGAAGAGCTTTTTTTCGCAGACCCCTTATCAACATATTTTTCTATGTGTGCTTCGCAATCATCACATTTGTATGTTTAAAATGGCAAGTGTATTGAGGTGGCGAAGGCGATGTTGAAAGAGTGAAATCATTTTTTCTGAAAAACATACCATAGATGTACCCTCACGCTCACCTACTTGAAGACCTCGCTTTCTTTTCTTTTAGTTTCAACCTCCACTGTAACAGGCGGAAAGGAACGCACTCTGTGTTTTACTAAAAATATCATAAAGCTGTAGTAAATGGAAATTACCAAACACTTAAAGGATTTACAGCGAAGTACGTTGTACGAGTTTGAGTACCTATTTTGAAAATCCTTTGGCGCATAAATAAAGGTTCTCATAGGAAAAACAAATATGGTTTTTAAAGAATATTTGCTTACGCTTGATTCTTTTGGTTAAAAAAAAAAATGTTCAGTTCAGTTCTTATAAACCTCAATTTCCTTGTTTTGAACAAATTTTCACATAGAAATAAAGTCCTTATTCTTATCGGCCTTAAATCCCTCTGGTGCACCTGCAGTCAAACAAGAAACAACTTCTGTTGTATGCATCTACTTTCATTAATGTTAGTTTCGTTTCATTTGTTATTCAGATGATATAATGAGCGATTTACTAAGAAAACAATTTAATAGTATAAAATGTTTTTCGTTGAATTTGAAACGAATGATTTTTCTTTTACAAAGCACGAGAATTAAGTTGGTTTATTTGGAATTCCTTCAACAAGAAACAAAGGTATACATTCAAGTTTTTTGTCTTAGGTTCTAATTTGATAGAACAAGATCTTACATACCTACATATAGTTCTTGCATTTTAAAAGAGGAGGTGAATTTAAAACCTCTAGGAACAATAAAATTCAACTTAGGAACTTCCGACTTAGGCAGAAAAAGCTTGTTAAAGGAGTACATTTTTAACATAGAGAAGACATAAATCGGATTTAAAATTAAACTGAAGTCAATTCAGCTGTATGCACTTACAAATACAAGGAGATACTAAATTTCCCGTTTTGCAAATACATAAAGAAGGGTCACAAGACAGTTAAATTGCTCCTTGAAAAAGAATTTCAATAAAATTATTCAAAAACATAGAATTCATTTTTAAACTAACATGGTTGAGTTGTTTTTACTCTACATTGCCTTATATTTGCGTAGATATATATAGGCTAGTAACCAGGTAGGTTCATTATTTTTTTTTTCTTTTGTAACTTTAACGTAGGTACAGTAGTTAAATGGCATTATATTATTCTGTTGTTGTTGTTTTGTATGTAGAAACTTTATACATCATTTTGCGAAATCAATTAACTAAAGCTTGGTTGTAGACCAAGCAACTCTATTAAGTGACTAAAAACCCCGAAGCCGAACCCAAAATGAGTTAACCTCGACAATCCAATTTCATTGTGATGGAACTCATGAAAATATTTAACAAGTGACCCTATTCTAGAAATAAATCATTCTTGCCGTTCGCACATTACTCAGTTACCGTTATCAATCTCTGGCAGTCATTTTAAATAAATTCTGGAAATTTCCATTCGTCATGCCATTTCTTCTCCCTTCACCAAAATTTCCGTTTATACAAACAAAACCCAATTCAATGTCAACAAAACGAATCAAAAACAGGCGCAGACTCACAAAAACAAAATCTCGGTGCAATAATTTGCTTAATAAATTTATTATTTTAATTTATTCTCGATAAACTCTACCGAAAGAAAAAAAAATAAAAACAAATTAAAAATATAAAACAAGGCAAATCATTTTCCAATTTAAATCCGAGCAAACCATATTCAACATTAATTATATTGATATAATCATAATGTAAATCAACTGCTGCTGTTCATATTTGTAATCACCGGCAGCAATAACAATGGAATTAGTAAATTCCACAAATTAGCACTCACCAGCACTCAGCAGCCTGGTTGTTGCTCTGCTAGAAAAGCTGAACAAGTCTCATGTTATACGGTTTAAATAAGTTGCCATAGCCCAACACAAGCTATTTCCGTGGCCAAAAATGGGAACACATTACATTATGGGTCGGTGGTTTTGAGATTTGAATGTTTGTTAGAGCCTCCGCACTCCATAGCCACACAAAAAGGCAAACCCAAAAATGATTCCTGAAATTAGTGGCGTTGCAATGTATCACAGTTTGAAGCGCATAATCTCTTCAATTAATGGATGTCCATTTCTATGTTGCTAACCTCCTCCCTGGACACATCATTTAAATTTATATATTTTTTTTTTATTTTCTGTTAAATATTTTATCTCAATGAGAAGCTACCTATCAACAGGACTTTTGGCCAAAAACGTTGAAGTATGTTGTAGTTAGTTAGTTTACGTATGAAAGAAGTAATAGCTTATTGCATACCTACACTCTGCGACTCGATTGATGGTGGTTTGTGTCCAAGCTGTTGTAAAGCATAAAAACCGACTTTATATTTCGAACAGGACGTTGAAGCAGCGACTAATGCTATTTGCATTGCAAATTTATTCACCCTGATTAACTTGAAAAGTGTTATTGCTTTTTTTTGCTTTTTGTTGGTTGCTGGAACAATTTTGGTTTGAATAATGTTCTTCAAACTGGGAAGAATGGGAGGACTGCAATATGTAGGTAGGTACAATCGATGAAAAACTATGATATTATTGTGTGTGTGTAGTCTTAGCAGAGCATTAAATATACCTTTAATTCATAGGAATGCATGAAATGACTTGATATGTATTTTAATCGGAAATATGATAATTTAACGGAAGCATATACGCAACAGTTCACCGTATGATAAAATTCTTTACAAAAAGATGTAGATAATGCATTGGAAATGAATAAAGGTTTTGGACGTCCGCAATTAACAAGATTTCAAAGACTTTTAACTTGTTTTTAAATAAAATGAAAAATATTTCAGTGTTTCAAATCTTTGAAGGTTGTAGAACGCAAGAATTTTTTAGAAAAAAAAAAAAAAAAAAAAAAACAGAACAACATAAGTTTTACAAATTCACTTGTTTATTTATTCATTTCAAAACGCATTTATTAATATTCGGTTTGTATTCGGAATTCTTTGGACATTCTCCGTGAATTGGTCTTTCGGCAGTACACTGGTTGCCAGTTTTAGCGAAACCACTAGGACAAGATTGAGCAGCAACAATGAAAACAAAGGTCATTATTAAAGCAAACACCAAATAAAAATTCATTTTTAACAGGAAATACAAAACTTATTTACTGACTTGACTCAATGATGAATTCAGAATAAAATCAGAACATACGAAAGCGTTTTCTTATAAATGTTTTTAACACGTTCTTATCAGGAATCAGAGGTTAGATTCGCTTTTATTTATTTAATTCATAGTATACATTGCATTGGTGATTCTGATTAGAAACTGTCAAATGATGCAGCAAGTCTGTGTTTATAACAAAATACAATTCTGAAAGGTTATCAATTGAGGTATACTGGGGTAATCCATTAAAATTTTGTCGATAACATCATCACAAAATGCAAGACAAAAGTTTTTTTTCCTTTCTAGCTAATGGCTTTGCTAAATGATGGCGCTCTCTGCCGAAACTTTCATAACCATTTGATGTACAGAATCAAAATAATTTCAATTTTTATATTATAGCATAGTAAACATTTTACTGAAACCACATCAATAAATACGAAAATCAACAACAAATTTTATCCTTACAACGGAGTTCACATAAATTATCACATTATAATGCCTGCTGAATCATATGATAATATAATAATGAGAGATAATTTAGGGTAATAAATTATCGTGACGACCATGTTTTGTTTAGAATTCGCATAATCCTAAAACTCAGTTTGGTTGCGAGGCAAACATAATAGTGTCATCTGTTGTCCTTCCATAAAGTCCAGCTTCACCTCCAGCGTTTATCACCCTGCAGCACTTTAATAGAATGACAAACATATCCTTGTTCCTTCACCATGACTATGTCGTATCCATTATTAAAGTCTTTCAAAAATGTTCTTAGGGTGCTATGTGGTGTCCATCTCTATTCAATGCGAAAAAAATAAAAATCCGTTGACTAACGGAGATTTATGAAAATTGCATCTGCTGGACAGTCTTAAAACGTTCAAGATTAACTTTGACAGTGCTGACATCCTGTGCTTATTTCTTTCAAGTAGCTAAAGTTTATATGCATATATGTATGTATGTACAAAACTATGTGTCCAATGGATATCCAGGGGAATGAAGGAAAAAAAGATTTATGGAAGGGATATGGAAATGGTCTGGGTGGTGGAGAGATTGCCCTCTTGTAACGGAACCTGTGTTCCAGATCCTCACACTCTCTTCCCTAGGAAATGAAATCGGAGATTGAGAGGCAGTAAAAGAAATCGAAAATTGGAATGAATAAGTATTAAGAATGCATGATGAAGTGGGCCTTGGCTTTCATATTCTAATGGTTCAGCCGAGTGCCACGTGCCTTAATGAAGAAGGAGTGACTATTCGAAAAGCTTACATCATGTTGATTTTAATTGAAAAAACTTATTATTGAAGTAAATCTTAGTGTCAAAATTCTTCGAAATTCTTAAATAAAACTAGAATTCTGAACGGCAATTCAGTTAACAAATAAATTGAAATTTAATTCCACAAAACTTATGCATTCCAATATAATATGACCTCCCTTTTAAACCCAAGAAAAATCAATAAAGCCATTATCACATGGATAATTCATCATTTCGAAATTTGATTCTGCTTTGGACATCACTTGAAGTGTCAAACGAATTTAAGCTTTCAATTGATGTGATGATGTGCTTGTGCTTGAGCTATATATTGATGTTGTATGCCTAATATGTTATTCAGCCTTTGACAAATGCCCTCAATCTGATTGAAGAAGACCCAATCGGCTTCCGTTGACTTGACTTTGTAAATTACACTCAACCATCCAAGCGGAATGCCATAATCCTTGTATTTTTTGTTTGTCACTAAGCAGCAGTGCTCTTCATGGGTCAAATGTCTGTCGTATCTTGTCGTTGCCAATATCTTGAATTCTTATCTAACCATGTAATTTTGGCCCGTCTCTTCATGTTCAGAGTTACAAATATCTCAAGAAGTCGGGTATAAGGAAATGTTAAACAAATAGGGGAAAAAACATAAAATCAAATAAAAAAAAAAAACACGAAAATGTCGAAAACCCATGTCAACATAAATCAACGACGTGTGACACCCTAATCCTGAAAGTTTATGTTGGTTGCTTTTTTCGTGATTTTCTTAGGATTGCTTAAATGGTTGGACATAAAAAACAATCAATGGGCAGGATGTCTTGTCTTGTGTTAGAAACTTTGATGATAGTTATACGGTTATATCTACACCTACTCCAATAAAGTCCTCCACCCATAGCCGACACCGGCACCTTCTCTTCAATGTCACGTGAAGTAACTTCTACTTGGGCAAACTACTTTGATTCCTTATACATCTAGTTCGAGAGTTTTGACTTCAGGGTATTCCTGACGTTGGCGTAGTTTGTTGCTGTTTTTTTCTTTTTGTACTGACTTTTTTCCAGTTTATAACCGTTTGACTGGTGAAACGCTTTTGAGAAAAAGATTTTTTGAAGTGCTGACGATTGTGTTTTATGTTTAACTTCAACAATTTTACACAAGAAGGATGATATTGACATGACAAAAAATTTTTTTTGTTTATCGCAACAAAAAAACATGTTTGTGACAACGAGGCGTTCTTGTTTAAAATAAAAAGCTAGCTTTCAGTTGGGACCTCTTTGCCAAAATAATAATAAAGTAATTAGAATAACAAAGCGGGATATTTCAAAGTTTTTCCGCAAATTTAGATAGTTCCTTTCTTATGTTATAGGAACTGGCGTTTAATTTTGGTTTAAAAAGCAAAACCACTGACGCGACTACACTTCGGTTAGCACCACTTAGCCATAATATGTTTGCAAAGTAAACCACACAGTGTTCCATCATCAATCTATGAACATGATGGAACTATGAAACAGGTTATCCAATGCGGCTTCGTGGAAATCAGTTACTCTGTCAAATTTGTTTTATACGTTAATTTAGTTCATTCAGTATGAATAATTTCATCCCCTAAGGTCAGCACAACACTACGCACATTTTTAATAAATTTTCCAACTAGGATCTGGGATAACGTGTGCCTATTATATTTGCAAAATTGGATTATCGATTTTCAATGTTGCTTAAAGCTATGTGCATGCTGTTATACATTCTGCCTAAGATTTTATTGGATTAAAATAATAATCAGGAAAGGAAGACACTCTTTTTTCTGTGAGGTCCACAAAAAGAATATTCTTTTATATAATATATATGTATTTAGTTTCATTTTAGTTTAACGGGTTTTTTTTCCGGTAACCCGAAACTGAATGACTTTGGAATTTCATGGAGGTATCAATTGAAAACTTATGAAACTCCCTACATATTCTGGTCATTATTTCTGCC